>CAUYLG010016002.1:0-78360 GCA_963573385.1 Cacajao melanocephalus
TCATCCACGTCCCTGCAAAGGACATGAGCTCATTATTTTTTGTGTCTGCATTATATTCCATGGTATATATGTGCCACATTTTCTGTATCCAGTCAATCACAATGGACATTCTGGTTGGTTTTAAGTCTTTGCTATTGTAAATAGTACTGCAATAAACATATGTGTGCATGTGTCTTTATAGTAGAATGATTTATAATCCTTTGGGTATATACCTAGTAATGAGATTGCTGGGTCAAATGATATTTCTGATTCTAGACCCTTGAGGAATCACCACACTGTCTTCCACAATGGTTGAACTAATTTACACTCTCACCAACAGTGTAAAAGTACAACTTCGGTTCTTAATACAACTGCTTCGGAGGGGACTCACCAGAGCATGGACTCTGAAGCTAGTCTGTCTGGGCTTATATGCTGCCCTAGCTCATCCTGGCTGTGTGCCTCAGACAAGTTGCCCTCTCTGAGCTTATCCTGTCATAAATGGAGATAACAGCACCAACTTTGATTTTAAACAGCTGTTTTGGAGATAATATGAGTTCATGCTCAGAGTGTAGATGGGAACTCTCTGTACTATTTTGTAACACCTGGTGAGTCAAACTATTTTAAAATAAAAATCATTTTTAATTTGTGACAAATAAAAAACATACCTCAGACTGATGAATCCAATTCTTCCCAGCTATATCTTATGGCTGATATTGGTAGCTGAGAAAATTGTCATACTAGGCTAGGCACCATGGCTCATATCTGTAATCCCAGCACTTGGGAGGCCAAGGTAGGTTAGAGTTCAAGATTTCAAGTCTAGCCTGGGCACCATGATGAGACCCCATCTCTACTAAAAATATAAAAGATTAACCGGGTGTTGTGAGAGGGTTGCTTGAGCCCAGTGGGCGGAGGTTCCAGTAAGCTGTGATTGCTCATTGTGATGAGATTATGAAATCCAGACAAGCCAAGGAATATAGCAGGTGACTAGGATTTTCCCAGATTTTGGGTACTTTCATTTGTATCTTACTTACTTAAACTTTCCCTTACTTGGGCATAAAGAGGTATGTGAATATTTCTATGGACAGAGCTGTTCTCTTGGTCACTAGAGTAGTCTTATCAGTTTTTCCCCATATTTTAACTTGAGAACACTGTTTTATTTGTAAACAAGCTTTGGTTGCTAAACAGGCAGGTCCCAGATGTTGTCAATAGAAGAGAGTATTGGTCAGCGTTCCCTGGGTTGGACTTACAACCACCGTATTTATGGGGGTGCTGCAAGTCAGCTGGGAGTCCATGGTTTGGCAACTCTGCTCCAGGCTGTGGGTAGATGATGGGCGGTTCCACGGCCTTCTGGTTCTGCACCATGGATGGACTCCACCCACACTGAGGAAGCAGAGGCTCTTGGGGACATGTTGTTCTCATGGCAGGAGCCAAGAGTGCTGGTGGGAATTTGCAGCACCTCAAAAAGCTTCTGCTCAGGGACAGCGTGCTTCACCAATCTCACCTTCTACTAGCCAATGCACGTCTCATGGCCAAGTCCAGAATCAAGAGTGGGGGAAATATACTCAGTCTTTGGGAAGGGGTGGCAAAGTTGGGGGGCAATTAATAACTGTGAACAAATAATACAATGTACCACCTACAGTAAATATTATTAAGTCCAGGGCAAGACACTTGTATCTCTCTCTTAGTAAAGTATGTGGAAATGGTATCAGCTTATGTGAGTTAGATGAGTTCAGTTCTACGATTTATATGAATTCAAAGATGGTTGTTGCAGGGATGATAATTAGCATATATTCAAATTGGAAAATGAATCAGACTCTTTTTTGGGGCAGGAATTAAGTCTGATTCGGATGATTAATATGACAGTAAAGTCTAACTTTGCCAATTAGGGTTTATAGAGGATGCTTCCCATAACCAGCTGAGCTAAATTTGTAGCTCCAAGCTTGTGACAAAAGTATATGAAACACATGCTACCAGAAAATCATTTACTATTATGTTGGCAAAGATGTGTTGAAATTAACATTTTTATTACCCAAGATCTTTCTGAGTATACTGGGTCTTAAAAGATGCCTCTCAAGACGATCACTTGAACTCTAGAGTTCAAGGGTACAGTGAGCTATGATCATGGCACTGCTTTTCAGCCTGGGAGACAGAGCAAGACCCCATCTCTAAAAAAAAGAAACAAAAGGAACACAGGCATAAATAAACACCAAATTTAGTTTAGCTTTAATCTAGTTAGTTTAGCGCAGGCCGGAAAATTCAACACGTCCTGAATCAAGCTCATGAGTCCTTTAATGACAGGGGGCCTGTGATTAAAGAATGATACTTCAGCTGTATCTGAAGTGTTTTATTATTTTTAACTGGTTATGTTACAGAGATGTTTATCATATTATCCTTTATTCTTTTAAAAATATTATAAAGATGGCACAATACACGTTTCTAGCCTTTTTAAAGGGGCCCACGTGCATTTAATACTAGAAATGTATTCATGAGATTCAAGGCATAAGATTAAGAAAAAAATATTTCAGACAAAATAAAGAGAGCTGATGTCCCACTTACTGAAAATGTAGTCTCCTCCAAAACTCTCCTTTTTTTTCCGGAGGCAAGGGTTGTTAAGTTAGAGAGAGAGCCACCCAGGATGAAAAGGCTGCACTGTGTGTTTTTAACTTAGGCAAGTGTCTTTTTATCACTGTGTATATAAATGAAGCCTGAATGAAAATGTGAACTTCGATCTCCTTCCAAATTGATGCTGGGTCCAAAGTTTTGTGTCACCGTAGTATTAGTAGCCTTGAATCCACAATTTCCTTTGGACTGAGTGAAGTTTCATATTTTCCCCTTCACTCTAATTATTTAGTTCCTTTTTTGTTGAGTGGCATGCAATTCTTAAGCCCTTCCCTCCCACCCCCAGATGCGTTAATCGACAGAAAAGATAAAAATATTTGTGTTGAGGGATATCTTTCCATCAGTAAAATGTGTACATTTTTATGACACATGGCATATCATTGTTAAAGATGCCATATAAAGTTTACCCTTTGGATTAAATTAGACAATGATTTCTTTTTTAAAGAAAGTTGTCAGAATCCCCAGTAAGACATCTGTGCTGGGAATGGGAGAGGATTAGTGTGAGATATTTCATAAAAAGACTCTGTAGGACAAATTTTTCCTCTTCACTGGAAGATTCTCAACAGGGCACACACATTTGGTAACATCTATCTCAACAAAACCCTGTCTTCCTTAACCGCCCGTTCCCCACCAGCTAAAGCCTTGTTTTTCTCATGCCTTAGTGGCAAAACTCCTAGGAAGAGTCATTTATACACACTGTCTTCACTTTTTCTCCACCCAGTCTCCATTCCAATCAGGATGTTGCAACTCTATTCAGACTATCTGTCAAAGTCACCAGTCACCTCCAAATCACCGATCTTATGGCTGGCCACCTTTCGGCCTTTATCTCTCTCTGCCCCTTGGCAGCATCTGTTACTACTGAGCATTCTGTGTTACAACACCGTTTCCACTTGCTTCCCAGACGCCACACTCCCTGGTTTTCCTCCCACCTTCTCAGCAGCTTCTTCTCCGTCGCTTTTTCGAGTTCTTCTGAAACTCCAAAGATTGGCGTGGCCCAGCACTCAGTTCCTTCCTGATTTCTCCAGTCTTGTGGCTTTAAACACCATCACACGTAGATAGCTCCCAACCGTATGTCTCCAGGCCAGCCCCAGCTTCTCTCCTAACTCCACATTTGCATCTCCAACAGCCTACCTGACAACCGTACTTGAATTTCTAGTGGGCATCTCACACTTAACATGTCCAAAATAACTCCAGAATACCATTCTCCAGCACAAACTACAGTCTTTCCCATCTTAGTAAATAGCAAGTCCATTTTTCCAATTGCTCAGCCCAAGGCACTTGGATTAGGCCAGGTACAGTGGTTCACGCCTGTAATCCCAGCACTTTGGGAGGCCAAAGCGGGTGAATCACTTGAGGTCAGGAGTTCAAGACTAGTCTGGCCAACATGGTGAAATCCCATCTCTACTAAAAATACAAAAATTAGCTGGGCATGGTGGCATGCGCCTGTAATCTCAACTACTCAGGAGGCCGAGGCAGGAGAATCGCTTGAACCTGAGGCGAAGGTTGCAGTGAGTCAAGATTACACCATTGAACTCTAGCCTGGGCAACAGAGCAAGACTCTGTCCCCTACCCCAAATTAAAAAAAGCAGTTGGATTATTCTTGACTTTCTTTCACACCCAGGCTTCCAACCCAGTCCTCTGGGCTCTAACTTCTAAATATATCTGTCATGCAATTATTCTCATCACCTCCATGGGAACCAACCTGATCTAGCCCCCATGCCTAGATGTCTTTTCTTTTTTTTCTTTTTTTTGAGACGGAGTCTCACTCTGTTGACCAGGCTGGAGTGCAGTAGTGTGATCTTGGCTCACTGCAACCTCCGCCTCCCGGGTTCAAGCGATTCTCCTGCCTCAGCCTCCTGAGTAGCTGGGATTACAGGCATGCACCACCACACCCAGCTAATTTTTTTGTGTTTTTAGTAGAGACGGGGTTTCACCATGTTGGCTTTGGCCATGCTGGTCTTGAATGTCTGACCCCATGATCCGCCCACCTTGGCCTCCCAAAGTGCTGGGATTACAGGCATGAGCCACCGCACCTAGCCTCCCATGACTAGACTTCTAACTGGTCTCCCTGCCTTCACACTTGCCTCTGTTCAGTCTATTCTCAGAACAGCCCCCAGAGATAACTTTTTAAATCATAATTCTGATCATGTCACTTCTCTGCTCAAAACCCTTCATTGACTTTCCACCTCATTCACCATCAACTCAAGGTCTTCAAAAATGGTCATGTGTATATTAGTTCATTTTTGCGTTGCTATAAAGAAATGCCCAAGACTGGATAATTTATAAAGAAAAGAGGTTTAATTGGCTCACAGTTCTGCAGGCTGTACAGGAAGCATGATGCTGGAATCTGCTTGGCTTTGGGGAAGCCTCAGAAAAAAAAATAACTCACGGTGAAAGGCAAAGCGGGAGCAAGCATCTTTACATGGCTAGAATAAGAGGAAGAGAGTGAGCAGGGCGAGGTGCTACACACTTTTTTTTCTTCTAAGACAGAGTCTTACTCTGTAGCCCAGGCTGGAGTGCAGTGATATGATCTTGGCTTACTGCAACCTCCACTTCCCAAGTCCTGGTTCAAGCAATTTTCCTGCCTCAGCCTACCAAATCAGCTGGTATCACAACGTGCCACCATGCCCAGCTAATGTTTGTATTTTTAGTAGAGACGGGGTTTCACTATGTTAGCCACGCTGTTCTTGAACTCCTGACCTCATGATACGCTCGCCTCAGCCTCCCAAAGTGCTGGGATTACAGGCAAGAGCCACCGTGCCCGGCTGCTACATACTTGTAAACAACCAGCTCTGGTGAGAACTCTACCACGAGGCAGCACCAAGGAGATGGTGCTAAGCCATTAATGAAGGATCCACTCCATGATCCAGTCACCTCCCATCGGGTCCCACCTCCAACACTGGGGGTTACAATTCAACATGAGATTTGGGTGGGGACACAGATCCAAACCATGTTAATGTGATCTGGCCTCCTGCTACCTCTGTCCTCTCCTTCTACCTCTCCCCGCCTCACTCACTCTACCTGAACTGCTCCTCCTTGCTCGTCCTGGAACACGCCACGCCTGCTCCCACCTCAGGATCTTTGCAAATGCTGTCCCTTCATCCTGGAGTGCCGTCCTCACAGATATCCACACTGCTGGCTCCCTTCTTTCAGATCTCTAAATAGTCCTACCTTATTAAAAAAAACCTTTTCTGAGCCGGGCACGGTGGCTCATACCTGTAATCCCAGCACTTTGGAAGGTCACAGCGGGTGGATCACTTGAGGTCAGAAGTTTGAGACCAGCCTGGCCAACATGGTGAAACCCTGTCTCTACTAAAAATACAAAAAATTTAGCTGGGAGTGGTGGCATGTGCCTGTGATCCCAGCTACTTGGGAGGCTGAGGCAGGAGAATCGCTTGAACCCGGGAGGTGAAGGTTGCAGTGAGCCAAGATGGTGCCACTGCACTCGAGCCTGGGTGACAGAGTGAGACTCCATATCAAAAAGAAAAAAAAAAGAACAGAAAATCTTTTCTGCTCACCCCACACAAGTAGCAATCTCAAGCATAATTTACAACTGCTTTGTTTATTTTTATCACCTAATAGAGCATAACTATGTTGTTTGAGTCTTCTCTCCCTGACTAGAAGATAAGCTCTGTTAGAACAGAGACCTTCTGTTCTGTTGAACGCCATAGCATCCATCACCTGGAATTTCCTCCCCCATGGCAGGTGCTCAACAAACACTTGTTGAACAAATGAAGGTGGGAAGAAGAGGGACAAGCAAATGTGACTTCCACATCTCTGGCTTGGGTGGCAGGCGGCTGGTAATGTCATTTACTAAGATAGGGATGTATCAGAGGAATGGAGGTGGGTAGAGGTGGCGAGGGCAAGCTGGTGAAGTTTCATTTTTGCCTAGTTGGATTGGAGTCACCTTCACCTGCTATCCAGAAAGCAGAAAGGTAATTTAGATTTCAGGAGAGTGGTCCTGCTGGGAATGGAGAGTTGGAAGTCATTTGACAATGACTTCCCCCGGGGAAAACATTTACCCTGAAAAAAAAAAAGAAAAGAAAGAAAGTGCTCTGCCAGACCTGGGAGACACCAGCCTTTAGCAAATGGAAAGAGGAAAAGATGCTGATGGAGAGGACAAAAATGGTACACCAATGGAAGAAGGAAGAAAACAAAGGCAGAGGAAACCAATGGAAGTCAAGGACTGGAAGGGATTCAGGAATGAGGGAGGGGCCTGCAGTGCTGACTGTTGAGTGCATGAGGACTGGGCAACAAGCTCATTGCAGACGGAGTGGAGTCCAGTAGCAGTGGAGGCAGAAGCCAGATTGAAACAGAGTAGGGAGAGAATGGGAAGTGATGCAAAGCCACACCAGCAAGATTAGACTGCTGCTTCCAGAAGTTTGACTGCGAGGAGAAAAGAAAAGGGAGGTGTACTTGAAAGGACTAAAGGGTCAAAGGAGATTTTCTGTTTGTTTATTTGCTTTTATAATGGGAGAGACGTGCACAAATTTATATGTGGGGGTGGGAGGAGAGAAGAGGCTATAGGAAGTAAAAAGAAAAGAAATAGAATCGGGATGCTATGAAAGAAAGCTATGGAGGGCTGGATAGAACTGTCTTTGATAGGAAGAAGGAGCTTGGGTAGGGAGGAATGAGAATGCAGAGGTGCAGGTATCAGGGAAGATAGAGATATATCAGTAAATAGAGCCAAAAAGAAAGCAGAAAAAGCTGTGCGTGTCACCACAAATCTAGTGACTAGACACTGGGACCTCTGCTGATGTTACACTCAGAAAATCCCAAAGCCTCCAGGACTGAGCTGGCCGACAGAAAGAAGCAGGAAGCCCAGACTCCACCTTCCCTTTTTCTTACAAATCTCTTGCAATGCACCTCATTGTCAAAATGAGAATCATATCTGAAGCCTTAAACCCTGGCTATCAAGGAAACTGCAGTTGGGAAAGTACACAGGAGGAGGGTAGAATGGATGTTGAGTCCCCGTTTTCCATATCCAATCATCTATGTGTGTGTGTTTTTTTTTAGATGGGGTCTCGCTCTGTCGCCCAGGCTGGAGTGCAGTGGTACGATCTTGGCTCACTGCAACCTGCGTCTCCTGGGTTCAAGCAATTCTCCTGCCTTAGCCTCCTGAGTGTCTGGGATTACAGGCACCTGCCACCGCACCCGGCTAATTTTTGTATTTTTAGTAGAGACAGGGTTTCACCATCTTGGTCAGGCTGGTCTTGAACTCCTGACCTCGTGATCCACCTGCCTCAGCCTCCCAAAGTACTGGGATTACAGGTGTGAGCCACCACATCCAGCATATGTTTTATACACACACACACACACACACACACACACACAAATATATAATGTATTTTTACATGAAATATAAAATTATAAAACAATGTATAACACGTAAATATAAAATTCTAATATAAAATGTTTTAAATTTAAATACATAAACAAATATATTTACATATATAATTATGCATTATATGTTATATATTTTTAAAATATTTTTAATTTTTTTTGAGAGACAAGTGAGCTATACCTACATTATGTACTCCACTCTGTCACCCAGAGTGGGGTACAGTAATGTGGTCATAGCTGACTGCAGCCTTGAACTCCTGGGCTCAAGCAATCCTCTCATCTTGGCCTCCCAAAGTGCTGGGATTACAGGCATGAACCCCTGCACCCGGCCTATATTTACTTTTTATATGTAAATGTAATGTATTTAGACATATATCATCTTTATTGAGCTATAATTCACATTTCATACAATTTACCCATCGAAAGTATACAATCAATGGTTTTCAGTATATTCACAGACTTGTGTAACCATCGTCACAGTCAATCTTAGAATATTTTTACCACCCCAGAAAGAAACCCTGGAGGTGGAGCAAGATGGCCAAACAGAAGCCTCCGCAGTCATCCTCCCTCCTGCTGCCTTCTGGACAGCAGGTGACTCCAATTCAACCGCTCAAAAATGATATTGCTTCTGTTATATCATTTTGAATTCTGGCTTCCGCCTCCACGGCTACTGAACTCCACCTCATCTGCAGTGCCCTTGTCACTCAGTCCTCATGCACTTGACAGGAGGTGGTGCAAGATGGCCAAATAGAAGCTTTCACCAGTCATCCTCCCAAATCTGTCTACGCAAAAAAAAGCACCACTGAAGAACCAAAAATCAGGTGTGTGGTCACAGTACCTGGTTTTAACTTCACATCACTGAAAGAGGTACTGAAGAGGGTAGGAAAGACAGTCTCGAGTTGTTGATGCCATCCCTCCCCCACCCCCTGGCAGTGGTCACGTGGTACAAAGAATTTGTGCATTTAGGAGAGGGAGAATACAGTGATCATGGGACTTTGCATTGGAACTTGGTGCTGCCTTACCACAGCAGAAAGCCACACTGGGCAGAACTCAACCAATGCCCACAGAGGGAGCATCTAGATCATCCCTAGCAAAGGAATCCTCCATCCCAGCGGGTGGAAGCTGAGTTCTGACAAGCCTCGCCACTGCAGGTTAAAGTGCTCTGGGGTCCCAGATAAACTTGAAAGGCAGTCTAGGCCATAAGGACTGCAACTGCTAGGTAAGTGCTGGTGCTATGCTGGGCTCAGAGCCAGTGTCTTACTAAGGCATGAACCTTGTGAGATACCAGCCAGGGTGGCCAAGGGAATGCTCATGCTACTCGTCCTCTAGCCCCAGGCAGTGCAACTCATAACTTCAGGAGAGACCCTTTCCTTCTGTTTGAGAAGAGGAGAAGGAAGAATAAAGAGGGCTTTGTCTTGAATCCTGGATACCAGCTCAGCTACAGTAGGATAGGGCACTGGGCAGAGTCCTGAGGCCTGATTCCAGGCCCTAGGTCCTGGATGACATTTCTAGACATACCCTGGGCCAGAAGAGAACCTGCCTTGAAGGGAAGGACCCAATCCTGGAAGAATTCATCATCTGCTGACTAAAGAGCACTTGGGCCCTGAATAATCAACAGTGGTAGCCAGGTAGCACACGCCATGGGCCTTGGATGAGACTCTGAGATGTGCTGGCTTCTGGTGTGATGCAGCACATTCCCAGCTATAGTGGCTATGGGGAGAGATTCCTTCTGCTTGAGAAAAGCAGAGGGAAGAGTAAAATGGACTTTGTCAGCATAGGTACCAGCTCAGCCATGGTGGAGCAGAGCACCGAGCAGGCACTCAGGGTTTCTGATTCCAGGCTGGGCCCTTGGATGGCATTTCTTGACCTGCCCTGGGCCAGAAGGGAGCCCACTGCCCTGAAGGGTGAGACCCAGGCCTGGCAGCATTCACCAGAAGCAGGCTGAAGAGCCCTTGGGCCTTGAGTGAACATTTGTGGTACCCTAGGAATATCCCACCTTTGACCCTGTGGGCCTGTGGTGGTGGTGGCCATAGGGAGAGACTCCTCTGCTTGTGGAAAGGGAAGGGAAGAGTATAAAAGCTGTATATAATAGACCCACAGCTAGTGCCATATTAAATGGGAAAAACTGAAAGCCTTTCCTCTAAGATCTGGAACATGACAAGGATGCTCACTTTACAACTGTTATTCAACATAGTACTGGAAGTCCTTGCTAAAGCAATCAGACAAGAGAAAGAAATAAAGAACATACAAATTGGAAAGGAAGAAGTCAAGTTATCCTTGTTTGTAGATAGTCTGATCTTACGTTTGGAAAAACCTAAAGACTCCACAAAAAACTGTCAGAACTGATCAACAAATTCAGTAAGGTGCAGCATGCAAAATCAGCATATAAAAATCAGTAGCATTTCTCTATATTAATAGTGAACAATCTGTAAAAGAAATCAAGAAAGTAATTCTCTTTATAGTAGCTACAAGTAAAATTAAATATCTAGGAATTAACTAAAGAAGTGAAAGATCTCTACAATGAAGACTATAAAACACTACTGAAAGAAATGGAAAAGGACACCAAAAAAATGGAAAGTTATTCCATGTTCAAGGATTGGAAGAATCAATATTGTTAAACTTTCTGTAGTACCCAAAGCGATCTACAGATTCAATGAAATCCCTATCAAAATGCCAATGGACATTCTTCTCAGAAAAAAAAAAAATCTTGAAATGTATACAATCCAGAATGGCCAAAGCTATCCCAAGCAAAAAGAACAAAAGTGGAGGAGTCACATTACCTGACTTTAAATTATACTACAGAGCTGTAGTCACCTCACCAAAACAGCATAGTACTGGCATAAAAATAGACACTTAGGCTAATGGAACAGAATAGAGAACCCAGAAACAAATAAACAAATCTACAGCAAACTCGTTTTTGACTAAGGTGCCAAAAACATACATGGGGAAAAGACAGCCTCTTCAATAAATGGTGCTGAGAAACCTTGTTATCCAAAAATTATAAGATCATCTTAACAGATGCAGAAAAAGCATTTGACAAAATCCAGCATCTTTTTATGATTAAAACCCTCAGCAAAGTTGGCATACAAGGGACATACCTCAATGCAATAAAAGACATCTATGACAAACCCATAGCCAACATAATACTGAATGAGGAAAAGTTGAAAGCATTCCCTCCAAGAACTGGAATGAGACAAGGACACTCACTCTCACTGTTTCTATTCAACATAGTACTGGAAGTCCTAGCCAGAGCAATCAGATAAGAAAAATTCATATGGAACCAAAAAAGGGCCTGCATAGCCAAAGCAAGACTAAACAAAAAGAACAAATCTAGAAGCATCACATTACCTAATTTCAAACTATACTATAAGGCCATAGTCACACAAACAGCATGGTACTTGTATAAAAATAGGCACATAGATCAATGGAACAGTAGAGAACCCAGAAACAAACACAAATACCTACAGCCAACTGATCTTCGATAAAGCAAACAAAAACATAAACTGGGGAAAGGACACCCTATTCAATAAATGGTGCTGAGATAATTGGCAAGCCACATGTAGGAAATGCAGATCAAAACCATAATGTGATACCACCTTACTCCTGCAAGAATGGGCATAATAAAAAATAACAATAAATAGATGTTAGTGTGGATGCAGTGAAAAGGGAACACTTGTGTACTGCTGGTGGAAATGTAAACTAGTACAATCACTATGGAAAACAGTGTGGAGATTCCTTAAAGAACTAAAAGTAGAACTACCATTTGATCCAACAATTCCACTACTAGATATCTACTGAGAGGAAAAGAAGTCATTATATGAAAAAGATAGTTGCACATGCATGTTTATAGCAGCACAATTTGCAATTGCAAAAATATGGAACCAGCCCAAATGCCCATCAATCAAAGAGTGGATAAAGAAACTATGGTGTATACATATAATGGAATACTACCCTGGCATAAAAAGGAATGAATTACTGGCATTCACAGCAACCTGGATAAGATTGGAGACTATTATTCTAAGTGAAGTAACTCATGAATGGAAAACCAAATATTGCATGTTCTCACTCATAAGTGGGAGCTAAACTATGAGGATGCAAAGGCAGCAGAATTATACAATTGACTTTGGGGACCTGGAGGAAAAGGTGGGAAAGGGAGTGAAGGATAAAAAGCCACACATTGTGGTCGATGTACACTGCTTGGGTGACGGGTGCACCAAAATCTCACAAATCACCACTAAAGAACTTACTCATGTAACCAAATACCACCTGTTCCCCCCAAATCTATGGAAATTTTTTTAAAAAAGACAGTTGATTTAAAGTCTGTGTCTAGTAATTTCAATGTCTGTGCTTCCTGAGGGAATATGATGGTTAATTTTATGTGTCACTTTGGCTAGGCTATGATGCTCAGGTGTTTGGTGCAACGCCAGCCTAGATGTTGATGTAAAAGTATTTTCTAAATGTGATAAACATTTACATCATTAGATTTGAGGAAAACACATTACTCTCCATCATATGGGTTGGCCTTATTCAATCAGATGAAGGCTGTAAGAGAGAAGACTGAGGCTCCCTGAAGAAAAAGAAATTCTGTCTCCAGACTGCCTTCAGATTCAAGACTACATCAATTTCTGCTGGAATTTCTAGGATGCCAGCAGATTTTGGACTTGCCATTTCCCACAATTATATGAGTAAATTCCTCTAAATCTTTTTCTCTCTTTCTTTGCCTCCTTCTTCTCTCCCTCTCTCTCCTCTCTCTCTCTCTCTCTCTCTCTCTATATATATATATATATATATATACACACATATATGATAGCTATATAAATATATTGTTTCTCAGAAGAATCATGACTAATACAGAGACAGTATCTGTTAATTTTTTTGCTGTAAATGGACCACACTTTTTTTTTCTGTAAATGCCTCATAATTTTCTGTTGAAAACTGGACATTTTGAATACCATAATGTGGTAACTCTGGAAATCAGAGTCTTCTCTGTCCTTGGGGCTTGTTAATCTTGCTTGCTGAAGGTGTAATTGTGTTTTTAGTAACTTTTAAAACTATTTTTTGTTGTTTATGGTTTCTGAAGTTTCTGTTACTTTATCTAGTGGTCACCTAGCGGCTTGACAGAGATTTCCTTAAGTACCTGGTGACAAAAATTTAAAAAAAAATGGAAAAATATACCCTTTCAGTCTTTGCCAGTTGGCTCTGTGTTGGGACACTTTCTCAACACGTATCCAGACTGTTTATAACTCTGCCTTAGCCTTTACTTCCTGCTTGGACTGAGCTTAATGTTTATCTTGAAGTGAAAACTTTAAGGTCTTCCTAGGTCTTCTCTGAGTTTTCATCCTCACCAGGGTGTGAACATGGCTTTCTAGATTCCTCTGGTATACGCAGGAACTTTTCAAAGCCCTTGTCTCTCAAAGTGCCTCTCTTTCAGCTTTTCCTCCCAGGCTTCTACTGTGTCTATTATTTACCCTAATTGTAGTACCTTGCAAAAAGCAGCAGTGTCTTGTTCATTTGACTTTCAGTGTTTTCAAGGAAATTTAAACTGTTATGTGCTAAGAGAGTTCTAAGATACTTAGATGCAACAAAGGCATATGTCTTGCATTAATTCTTCAGGGAACCTCTAGATAGGTTCAAATATGCAAACAGAAGTCCTTGAGAACAAGGTTCACTCTGCTTCCTCTAGAACCAGGAACTCGTACTGGGAACGTGGGTTGCCATTTTCAAGACTGCCACCAAGCTGGAGAGAAGAATGGAGCAAGAGTAAATTAAAATGCCACGAAGCTTTTCTATCATGTTTAAGTCATCTTCTTCTTGATTCAGCATTTGCGTGGTTGCTGTAAACCTTAGGATGTTTTCTAGAGTTCCAATAAAGTTGTTGCTGGTAGTTTTTGCTCAGTTTTTGGGTGTTTATGTGGAGGAGCCCTCAGAGTTCCTTACTTCACTATTTTCACTGACATCATCACTTAAAGTGCATTTTTAAATGTTCAACTATGTGGAGATTTTGGTTACCTTTTTAGTATTGATTTTTAATTGCACTTTAATCAGAGAACATGATAATATTGATTTTATCTTTCTTGAAACTTGTTTTATGACCTCTGTGATCATTATTTCCTACGTACCCTTTCATTAAGTATGCAATGTTTCAAGGCTGTCAGTTTTACTGGAGGTGGGGACAAGTGTCAGTTTCAATTCCTAGTTCAAGAGAGCCAGAAACTTTATATCCTTTTCCATGTGGCCGTTGAGACTCAGTCTATTATTTTAAAGAATGGAAAACCTCTCCTGATCATCACCACCATTAGGAGTGCTAGGGAATAAGCTTACTTTCTGAATGCCCTGGTTTTTAGTTCAAGTTTGGTCTCTGAAGGTTTCCCCTACCTTCATGGGTGCTCATATACGCATTTAAAAAGTTATTTTTCTGCATTTCTAGGTGCTTTGTAACAGTGGGTTTTTCAGATTTGTTTGTAATATGGTCAAAAAGAGAAGTCTTCATTTTCTTTCTATTCTTCGTTTTATCTCTAACCTACCTTTATTTACAAAATGAAGTATTAAGTTATACTCCTACGGTAAGTTGTAGAATTTCTGATGGCCCACTGTGAACGAGCAGCTGAGACAGTATGGTCACATTGCCAACATGAGAAAATGCATGGGGGGAATTTTTACTCTTCTCTGTCTTAATCAATAAAGATAAATCAATTTATGTGACCTTTCCTGGTCAGGCTCTTTTGCTGCCAAAATAATTAACTGATATAGACTGGATTAGACATATAGTGTTTAATTGACTAATATTACATAACTGAGACTGGAAAGTAATCTATATGTGGTTTATAACCTTCAAAGAGAATGTCAAAAGTCTTAAGGATCTTTAGATCTTTTTCAGTGAGAAAATTAAGACACAATTGGCACCCTGCTTTTTAAAAGGCACATCCAAGTCTTATACAACCAACTACCATGGTAACTAAGATGCACACTTCTACTGGCCCTCCCCCATCACTCAGTGATGGGGTACTCTGAAAATTTGTCATGAATTATCATGCCCACTAAATTATAATGCCCATAATTTGAGATAAATATAAGTACATTGTGAGACATCACATATTTCATCTTTAGGTTTCTTTGGGAATTGGTCAAGTTTAAGACATTTTAGTAAAGTTATAAATAGGTTCGTGAACATTAGAAATGACATATGTAGCCAGGTTTGTCCTATGTACTAAGAGTCAGTTGAGACATGTTGATTCTCTAGGGTGCTCCATTAACTTATTGGACAAAACATGTGAAATACATCTTCTGAGAAATTAGACAGCATGGAACCATGATTTCTGAGAAAAGGAACCTGACAAGGTATGATTCCAGCCTTTCTTCCTGGAGAAACTTTCCAGGGACAGCAAAGCAGCAAAGGGAGATAGAACCTGCGCAGAGCACACCTGTCTTGCTGAGTTGAAGATACAGAAATCCGAGTTTAGGGAGGCTCAGGTAGCTGGAATTTTCAGAGTGTACTGAAGCTCCATATATTTCTATACAAGAGTTTTCTTGAGTTTTTTCTGAATATAATGCTACATATAAGTAGGGTTAGACTCCCCAAGACCAGATAAAGAACAACAGATAAAGAGAAACTATCAGAGATTTATAAACCGAAAAATTACCAGAGCTTTCACTGAGTCAGGACAAATTAAAGTTTCCAACATCAGGAGTAGAGAGACCTAAATGAACAGGACATTTTGTAAAGACCCTAGAAAGTTCATGCCTTAGGAGTAGAGCTGAACTACCCTGATAGTAAAAGCTATTATACCTCTGCCTGGGAAAATAATCTTAAAAACAAGCTTCCTGAGGATCAAGCCGATCTGCAAGTAAATAACTGCCCGCCAGAACCAAACCCAACCTTCCTAAAGGAACGTAACCAAACGCAAAATGTAGCATTCAAAATGTACAACATCTAATTAAAAATTAGCAGATATGTGAAGTGGGAAAGTAAGACCCATAACAGAAGAAAAGTCAGTCAAGAATGTACAGAGATGAATTGACAGACAAAAGATTTAAAACAGCTATTATAATCATGATATGGAAACATTAATACAATAAAGAGGAAAATGAAAACTATAAAAAAGAAACAAATGAGGCTACAAGAGCTCAAATGTACAATATACGAATAAAAATTTACAGCTAGGCTTACTAGCATATTAGATATTGCACAAGAAAAGATCAGTGAACTTGAAAACAAAACAACTAAAAGTTTAAACTGAAGCAAAGAGAAAAAAAGATGGTTGGAAAATTCACAGGGTGCAGTAACATGTGAGACAATATTAAGCAGTCTAACATTAAGTGTAATTGGAGTTCCAGGTCGGCATGGGAGCATAAAATAAAGAGGTGGGCCTAAGCTCCCTAGATAAACAAAAGACACCGGAAACCTACCTAGCAACTGGACCGCTTCCTTGGCAACCCAGCAGCGCCTGGACAGGTACAGGCGACCTCATCAAGCAGCTCCCTGAGATCAAAGCTAGATAAATCCACGAAGATGGGAAGAAACCAGTGCAAAAAGGATGAAACCACCAAAGACCAGAACGCCGCTTCTCCTTCAAGAGATTACAACTCCTCACCAGCAAGGGAACAAATCAGGATGGAGAAGGAGTTCAACGAATTGACAGAAGCAGGCTTCAGAAGGTAGGTAATAACAAACTTCTCTGAGCTAAAGGAACATGATCTAACCCAATGCAAAGAAACTAAAAACCTTGAAAAAAGATTAGAAGAAATGCTAACTAAAATAACCAGCTTAGAGAAGAACATAAACAACCTGATGGAGCTGAAAAACACAGCATGAGAACTTCACGAAGCAAACACAAGTTTCAATAGCCGAATTTATCAAGCAGAAGAAAAGATATCAGAAATTGATATACAAAGCAAATGGAGAGAGATGAATGGCAAAATACTGTCAACTGACATGGGATTCAAGAAAAAGTATTAAATGGGAGAAATCGGTATAACATGTAATAAGAAAAAGGGCACATGAAGCTATATATAAGTCATAAGCCTTAGTGCAATGAACATTTCAGAAAAATATATGAAGTAAAATGATCCTAGACCTATAAAAAGTAGATTAATTTTTTAAAATGATTGGCCAGGTACAGTGGCTTATGCCTGTAATCCCAGTACTTTGGGAGGCCAAGATAGGAAAATCATTTGAATCCATGAGTTTGAGACCAGCCTGGGTAACATAGTGAGACCCTGTATATACAAAACCAATTTTTTTTGTAATGAATCAGTTGTGATGGCGTGTGCCTCTAGTCCCAGCTACTCAGGAGCCTAAGCTGGGAGGATCATTTGAGCCCAAGAGCTTGAGGCTGCAAATGATTGCATTATTGAGGATAGGCTAGAATACATCACAGTAGCAAACAAACTCCAGTATTTCATGATTACTACAATAAAGAAAGATTGACCTGGGAAGTAACATGGAATGCTTTTAAGGTCCAAACCTAGAACAGGTTCACAACATTGTTGACCAGATTCTGTCATTAATCAAATCACAGTCATATGCCTCCTCACTCCAAGTAAGTCTAGGAAATATAGTTTTCCTCTGGTCACCTAAGAAGAGGAAACAGTGCAGTGAACACTCATTATTTTCTTTACCAAACTAGATTTTGAAAAATCTAATAAAATCAACATGCCCCTGGCAAGAATAATCAAGATAAAATGTGAAAATGTACAAATTAAGAAAAAGCAAAGACAAAGAATACTGGAATTGAAAAGGATGTATAACTGCAGATACAGCAGAGATATGAAAATAGATTACTGTGAACAACTTTATGTCACTAAATTTAAAAACGCAGATGAGAAGGACAACTCCTAGAACCATGTAACATACTGAAACTCACTCAAAAAGAAATGAAGAACAGAATCAATTCACAACCATTGAGCAGTTGCTAAAATGTTATCCACAACACTGTGCACCCATCAGGCCCAGAGAGTTCAAAATATGAGTTATAGGAAATATTCAAAGAATGATAAGCCTGTTATTATATACATTGTTTTTGAAAATAGAAAATATACTTCTATTACATGAGGTTGACATAACCTCAACACTAAGGCAGTTCAAAGGAGAGCAGTGTAGAGAAGGAAAAGTATAAACCTGGTCCACAGGTAAACATAGCTACAAATCCCCTAAATAAATGAATACCAACTTCCATTCAGTAAAGCATTTAAGGAGCCTTTATTCTACAACTCTCCTCGATCAACAGTTTGGCTGAATATAGAATCTATGCCGAAATCACTTTCTCTCAGGTGTTTAAAGGAATTTCTTCATTGCCTTTTAACTTCCAATGTTGCAATTTAAAAGTTCAAATTCAGTCTTACTCTTGATTTTTTAAAAATAAAACCTGCTTTATTTTTTGTCTCTGAAAATGTACAGGATTTTCTTTTTTTTTTCCCCCTATAAAAATTTATAGGATCTTTTCTTGTGTAATATGTAATATACTATTAAGCCCATCTGTAAATTTTTATTCAGATATTATATATTTGAGCTCTACTAGCCCCATTTGTTTCTTTTTTATAGTTTTCATTTTCCTCTTTATTGTGTTAATATTTCCATATCATGATTATAATAGTTATTTTACTTCCAGAGATAAAGGATCAAGTACAGAGATAAAGGAATTTACAGACAAAGGATTTTCAAACTGATAGCCTGGAAATTTAAATTAAATTATTTATTTCATTATTTATTCCTCTCCATTTTCTCTACTCTCATTCTGTGACTTGTATTATTTATATGTTGGATGTCCTGAACTAGTAGTCTAATTTTCTGTTTCTCTCCTGTATCTCCTTTCTGTTTAAATTTTTGCTTTATTTCTAGGAAGTTTGCCTACCTTTACCTTCCAAGATTTCTATGGAATGTTATTTCATTTCTGCTGCTATATTTTTAATTTCCAAGAGTGCCTTTTGTTCTTTAAATATTCCTTTTTCATAGCATTCTCTTGTTTCCGAAAATATGTTATTAAAAAATCTTTCTAAGTATATTAATATCAGTTCTTTTGAAGGGTTTTCATTATGGTGTTGTTTCTAATAACAAAAAAAGGAAAATCCTAAACCCTAATTCACAGAATAAATTAACAACTTGGGGCATAGTCATATAATTGGACATCTTATAGCAATTAAAATGATTAAACTACAGCTGTATATTTGAACGTGCATAAATCTTAAAAACAAAAGACTGAAGGAAATAAGTAAGCTGTTGAGAGATATATACATTTTAACTCCATTTACACAAGGTTTAACATACAAAAACAATCTATATGTTATTTACGGGTCCATACATGTGTAGTTAATGTTTAAAAATTATGCAAGAAAATAATAAACTTCAAATTCAGGGGAGTAGTTATACATATGGGAAGGCAGGAAAATCAAACTTGAGTACAGAGAAGACTTAAACTGTTATTGCTAATATTTTATTTCTAAAGCTGAGCAATGATGAACAGATTATTCATTACATTTCTTTGGTTTTGCCATTTACAAATATTCACAATAATGTTTTTACTTGTATAACATCATGAGGGGATCAGTTCAAAAACAAAGTTAAAGTTTATAGGAAGATGAAATTTTATTTAAAATATAACTAGAAAGGGAACATCTGAAAGTCAGGTCTCTGCTTAGAAAAGTTAGAATAAAAATACAAAAACAACCAAGAAGATATCACCAAAACCCCAGCTGTCAGGTACAAGATGTAAACAAATAAAAATATAATTTGCTTAATTTAAAACAAAAAGGGACAATGACCTATACACAATCAAGAAGGAATTGCAACAGAAGAGAAATTGCACAAGCAGAAGTTAAGATTTTTCTAGCACAATAAAATGACTTCTTCTTTAATACATAAAGAGTGACTGATATGGACCTAACTTGGAAATTGGTATATGCAGTATTTGTCTTCTGCCCTGGGGTATGGCACAGATGGCCCTGGAAGTATGACAGGAGGAAGGAAAGGAAGCAGAGAGATAGAGATTTCGATCATATATGATTTGAATGTTCTCAACCGTATGTCCTAGAAATGTCTTGATGACTCTGGACATCTGGTGTTTCTTCCCACCAACAAGGCTACTGTCTAGGTAAAATAGGCCAGTGTGACCTGATCTGTATTACCACACTTGATTTTGCTGCCTTCAGCATCCCTACATGTAAGTGTCCCTGTAATAAAAGATGACAGAGCTCATTCTCCCAGTAGCACCCTCCTTTTTTGGTGTTGCTTTTTCTTTTGAGACGGAGTCTCGCTCTGCCACCCAGGCTGGAGTGCAGTGATGCAATCTGGGCTCACTGCACCTCCACCTCCCTGGTTCAAGTGATTCTCCTGCCTCACCCTCCTGAGTAGCTGAGACTACAGGTGTGTGTCACCACACCTGGCTCATTTTTGTATTTTTAGTAGAGATGGGGTTTCACCATATTGGCCCGGCTAGTCTCGAACTCCTGACCTCAAGTGATCTGCCTGCCTGAGCCTCCCAAAGTACTGGGATTACAGACATGAGCCACTGTGCCCGGCCCCCAGTAGCATTCTCTATCTGGCTGGTAATCATGGTCACTGTGGCAGCCCTAAACTCCTACTATCCCTGCCCGCTTCTACCACTTAGGAGGGTTGAAATGGGCCCAAGAGAGAACTAAAGAAAGATGTATAGCAGTACTAAACAGATTATCCAACAATAGCAAATTAATCTTTCTACCCACCCCACCTCTTCCCACTTGTTTCCCAGAGGCAAATACTTGCAGCAGTACTTCCAGCATTTTTTCCAGTATTAACCTCCATATTTCTAAGTAAAATAAACTCCTGCTTATTTCATGATTTCTCAATTTTAATCATTTGTTGACTTCATATCATAAAATTGAATATTCAGTTCATTATTTCTCCTTTTCCCCATAGCTCCTCAATATAGTCTATAATAATTTTGGTTAAATTGGTATTCAGATGATTAGAACATTGAAATGTTGAACCAAGTACTGTAATTAAATTTCATTTCTTTTGTAACTTTTACATTTTTCTGAGAGCTGGTACTTGTTTTCCATTGCTTAGTTTGTTAAAGTACCTACCACTTAGTCTTAATCTTCCTGCATTCTCAGAGAGTCTTTCAACACTATTTTCCACATAGTCAAACACCTAAGAAATCAATTCCCCTTTCTAATTAAAAATAAACAACTCCCTTCATTCATTCTGCTCTAATCTGAACCAATAACTCTCTAGACTTGTTTGCACAGCTCTCATCTGGGACTTTTCTTTTCTACATCATTAACGTTCCCTTTGCATCTCTCCTCTGTTCAATCCCCTAACTTCTGGACCCTGTGCCAGATACCTTATTGATAGAGTATATCCTGTATCAGCTTCCCAGAAAAAGAGTTTATGAGGTCAGTGTGAGTGGCCTGACTGATAGTTTGGGTAGGTATATAATTCTCGTTTGAAAACCATTTTCACTCAGAATTTTGAAGGCATTATGGTATTATCTTCTAGTGCCAGTGTGGCTGTTGATACCTTCTGATCTTTATATGTGATCTGATTTTTCTCACTGGAAGTTTTGGAAGCTTGTAAAAAAATCGTTGGTTTTCTGGAATTAGTGCCTTGATACGAGTCTTTGCATATTCTGCAAAGATATGTCCCTTCTGCTGAGAGCTGGGTAGGCCCTTTCAATCTGCAGTTCTTTCAGTTTTGAGAAATTTTCTTGATTTATTTCTGCATTTTCCCTCTCCAGTTCATCCTCTTTTAAAACATCTACAGATTAGATCTTGGCCCTCCTGGACTGGTATTATATCTTTCTTTTCTCTCTCATGACTATCTTTTTGACTCTTGTTTTGAGCAATTTTCTCAACTTTATTTTCTACCGCTGCCACGGATTTTTTTTTTTTAATTTTAGTGATCCTATTTTAATTTCCAAATGTTCTTTCTTGTTGTTGCTTCTTTTATATGTCTTGTTGCTCTCACTGAAGCAACACCTTCTTTCTCTGAGGATTACTGTATGTGCTGATTGGGGTTGAGATTTTTTTCCCTGTAAGTTTTCTTCTCTATATCTACTTTCTTTTTCTTTTCTTTTCTTTTGAAGCAGAGTTTCACTCTTGTTGCCCAGGCTGGAATGCAATAGTGTGATCTCAGCTCACCACAGTCTCCGCCTCCCAGGTTCAAGCAATTCTCCTGCCTCAGCCTCCTGAGTAGCTGGGACTACAGACATGTGCCACCTTGCCCAGCTAATTTTGTTTTTTAGTAGAGATGGGGTTTCTCCATGTTGGTTAGGCTGGTCTTGAACTCCTGACCTCAGGCGATCTGCCTGCCTTGGCCTCCCAAAGTGCTAGGATTACAGGCGTGAGCCACTGTGCCTGGCCTTCTCTATATCTACTTTCTCTGAAATGCTTTTTGTTTCGGTATTTTTCTGATTTTTTTTTCTAGTTCTGATTAAAGACCCTTCTCAAATGTGCAGTGATCTTTGGCTGTTACTGGTTTTTAAGAGCAAGGCACCAAACAACAGTGGCAGGGTGGAATTTATTAATTTACTGTAGAGGATTGGGTAATTGACTTCCTTCACTCATCTAACTGGCTCCCAGATGTCAGTATCTGCAGGTCTAGTCTCTTGGGCCACTCAGAGAAGGATCTTACAAATGCTTGCCTGGTTAATATAAACCTGAGAAATGGACGGTGATGGGGAGCTGCAGACCCTCCTGTTCAATATGTAGATTTTCACTTAACCTCCATGTTTGCATACCGCCCTGCCCAGTACCCGGTGTTCTTAGTCCAGGAACTTTCTGGTTCAGCTTCTTCAAAACAAACTTGCCAGTATTGGAATAGAGAATTTGAGGTCTAACTATTATATTTGCAGATTTTCAACCAGTCACGCAGTTTTCAGCCCTACTTTCACACCTACTGTCCATGGAAATCAGTGCCTCCAATTCCTAAGCCTTCCAAAATTTTGTGGGGCAAAATCCTTCTTCTCCAACTGCCAACTTGACATCTCTACTTTGATACTCAATAGGCTATCTCATTTAACATATCCAAAGCTGTCTCCTGATATTCCCCAAGTGAGTTCATGGCATCTTTTTTTTCCAATCACTCAGGCCAAAAACCTTGAAGCCCTTCTTGTGTCTTCTCTCATGTCCCACATCCAGTCTCTCAGCAAACGCTGTTGGCTTGCTTTCAAGATATACTCAGAACCTGATCTTTTGTCATCTCCATTGTTAACACCTTAATCAAAGCCACCCTTCTCTCTCACCTCGATTGTTGTGAGATCTTCAAACTCTATCCATGCTTCTGTTCTCACTCATAAGTGGAAGTTGAACAGTGAGAACAGATGGACACAGGGAGGGGAACATCACACACCAGGGTCTGCTGTGGGGTAGGGGGTAAGGGGAGGGAGAACATTAGGACAAATACCTAATGCATGTGGGGCTTAAAACCTAGATGATGGGTTGATAGGTACAGCAAACCACCATGGCACATGTATACCTATGTAACGAACCTGCACATTCTGCACGTGTGTTCCAGAACTTAAAGTAAAATTTAAAAACAACAACAGCAACAAGAACAAAACTCTAGCCATGCTTCTTTTCTTGCCCCCTAAAGTCCATTATCCACATAGCAGCCACAGCGAACTGGTTAAAATGTAAGTCAGAACATGTCACGTCTCTGCTCAAAATCCTCCACGGGTTTTCCAGCTTACACAGAGTAAAAGCCAAAGTCCTTACTGTAATCTGCAGGGCCCTACATGATCTTCTCTCACCTATTGTCTCTCTCATTCATATCTCATTCCTACCCGACATGCTGACTCCATTCCAGCCACACTGGTCTCCGTGCTGTTTGAGGAACTAGCCATGCATGCTCTCACTACAGGAGCCAGCTGCATTAGCCTTTCACTGTCTGGAAGTCTCTACCCAGGAATCCATGTGGACACAGCTTCTTCACCTCTTTCAGGTCTTTTCTCAAAAGACATTTTCTCAGTAAAGCCTTTTCAAACCAACCAATCTAACATTTCTGCTCAATTCCATTATATTCTATATTCAGCTTCCATGCTTTATTTTTTCCTCATAATACAATATATTTGATTTGTTTTTATCTATTTTTCTCAATTAGAATATAGCTCCATGAGGAGAAGCATTTTTGCCTATTTTGTTTACTGCTATATCCCTGGTGAACTATATGCAGTGAACAATCTAAAAAAGAAATAAAGAAATCCTGTTTACAATAGCTACAAATAAAATTAAATACCTAGGGATTAACCAAAGAGGTAAAAGATGTCTACAATGAAAACTGTAAAACATTAATGGAGGAAATCAAAGAGGGCACCAAAAATGGAAAAATATTTCATGTTCATGAATTGAGAGAATCAATATTGTTAAACTGTCCATACTACCCAAAGTCATCTACTGATTCAGTGCAATCCTTATCAAAATATCAACGATATTCTTCACAGAATTAGAACAAACAATCTTAAATTTATATATATGGAACCACAAAATATCCAGAATAGCCAAAGCTGTCTTGAGCAGAAAGAATAAAACTGGAAGAATCACATTACCTGACTTCAAATTATACTACAGAGCTATAATCACCAAAACAGCATGGTACTGGCATAAAAACAGACACGCAGACCTATGGAACAGATTACAGAACCTAGAAACAAATCCACACACCCACAGTGAACTCATTTTCAACAAAGATGCCAAGAACATACACTGGGGAAAGGGCAGTCTCTTCAATAAATGGTCCTGGGAAAACTGGATATCCATATGCGGAAGAATGAAACCTGATTACTATCTCTTGCTATATATGAAAACCAAATCAAAATGGATTAAAGACTTCAATCTAAGATCTCAAACTATGAAACCACTACAAGAAAACATTGGGGAAACTCTCCAGGACAATGGACTGGGCAAAGATCTCTTGAGTAATACCCCACAAGCACAGGCAACCTAAGCAAACATGGACAAATGGGATCACATCAAGTTAAAAAGCTTCTGCACAGCAAAGGAAACAATCAACAAAGAAACAACCCACGGAAAGAATGGGAGAAAATATTTGAAAATTACCCATCTGACAAGGGATTAATTAACAGAATATTTAAGCTCAAATAACTCTATAGGAAAAAAATCTAGTAATCCAGTTTCAATGTGGGCAAAAGATCTCAGTAGAAATTTCTCAAAAAGAAGACATGCGAATGGCAAACAAGTACATGAAAAGGTGTTCAACATTATCGATCATCAGAGAAATGCAAATCAAAACTATGAGATATTATCTCACCTCAGTTAAAATAGCTTTTATACAAAAGACAGGCAATAACAAATGCTGGCAAGGATGTGTAGAAAAGGGAACCTTTGTACACTGTCGGTGAGAATGTAAATTAGTACAACCACTATTGGACTAATAGTGGAGAACAGTTTGGAGATTCCTCAGAAAACTAAAAATAGAGCTACCATATAATCCAACAATGCCACTGCTAGGTATATATCCAAAAGAAAGGCAATCAGGGAGAAGGCTACTCAAGAAGCAGGTAGTGTGTGCCACTCTCATGGAGAGAAATAGAAAGGGCGGGTAAATTTAGCACCTTCAACTGAGTCATCCAGGTATAAGCATTGCGATTCATCAGGAAAACAACTTATCCCACAGAGAATGGAGAAAAGAAAGGCAGGACAACTGCCCACCTGGGAGTGACATGGAGCCCGGGAGCCTCCATGAGTGAGTGAACAATCCCAGAGACCCATGGATTTTTGCAACCCTCAGGTCAGGAGATCCCTTCATGAACCCACTCCACCAGGGTCTGCATTCTGACATGCAGAGCTATGTGGAATTTTGGCAGAGCAGCCACTCAGGCATACACAGAGCCCCAGGAGCTTTAGATAACTGGGCTTCCTGGCAAAAGCAGCTGCAACTCTATCAAAGTGGGAGGTTCTACCCCTAGAAAAGGGACTGAATCCAGGGGGCTGAGCAGTGACCGTCTGCAGGCCCTGCTTCCATGGCACCTTGCAGGATAAGACCCACTGGCTTGGAACTCCAGCCAGCCACTGGTAGCAGCATTACACCTCCCTGGAACAGAGCTCCCAGGGGGAGGGACAGGCCACCATCTATGCTTTTTCACAGGCTTAGGCATTATTGCCTTCAGGCTCTAGGGAGTCCGAGGTGACTAGGGACTGGAGTGGTTCCCTGGCACAGGGCAGCAGGTCTATGGAGAAGTAGCCAGACTGCTTTTTCATGTGGGTCCCAGATTCTGTTTCTCTTCACTGGGTGGAATCTCCTGACTAAGGTTCACAACCACCCCAACCAGTGAGGTTGACAACCCCACCCCAGGTCCATACCTCCCTGAGATGAGCTTCTAGAGGCAGGGGCAGGCTGCTGTCTTTGCTGTTTCACAGCTTTCACTGTTGATACCTTCAAGTGCTGGAAAATCAGAGGTGACTAGGGACCGAAGCAGACCCCTCAGCATACTGTAACAGCTGTAGGAAAAGGGGCCAGACTGTTTGTTACATGAGTTGCAATCCCATATCTTCTCAGTGGGCAGGTTCTCCTGGCCTGGGTCTCCAGTCACCCCCTGCTAAGGCTATCAAGTCATTAGCAGCTTTGCAACTCTCTGGGACAGAGCTTCCAGTGGGAGACAGGTTGACATCTTTACTGTCTTGCAGCTTTCGCCCTTGCTGTCTCCAGGTTCTGCAGAATCCACAAGGACCAGGGGCTAGTCTGGACCCCAGAGCACAGAGCATCCACCTCAAACAAAAGTGTCCAAACTGTTCTCCACATAGATCCCAGTACTCACTTCTCCTCATTAGGCAGGACCACCTGACCTGGGACTCCAGCACAACCACCCCTGCCTGACTACTTCAATCAGAGTTAAAGGAACACCCACACACAGACATGAGAAAGAACTGATGCAAGAACTCTAGCAACTCAAATGCCCAGAGTGTTTTACATCCTCCAGATGATCACACTAGTTCCCCAACAAGAGTTCTTAACCAGGCTGAGTTGGCTGAAATGACAGAAATAGAATTCAGAATATGGATAGGAATGATGATCATTGAGATTCAGGAAAATGGCAAAACCCAATCTAAGGAAACAAAGAATCACAATAAGATGATATAGGAGCGAACAGATGAAATAGCCAGTATGAAAAATAACTGACCTGATAAAGCTGAAAAACATACCACAATAATTTCACAATGCAATTGTAAGTATTAACAGCAGGAGAGACCAAGCTGTAAGTATTAACAGCAGGAGAGACCAAGCTAAGGAAAGAATCTCAGAACTTAAAGACTGGCCCTCTGAAATAAGACAGTCAGACAAAAATAAAGAAAAAAGCATAAAAAGGAACCCAAAAAAGACTCCAAGAAATGTGGAATTATGTAAAGAGGCCAAATTTACAAAATATTGGCATCCTGAAAGGGACAAAGAGAAAGCAAGCAACTTGGAAAACATAAATTCAGGTTATCATCCATGAAAACTTCCCCACCTCACTAGAGAGAGGCCAACAGTCAAACTGGGGGAATAAAGAGAACCCATGCAAGATTTTACACAAGATCATTCCCAAGACACATAATTGTCAGATTTTCTAAGGTTAAAATGAAAGAAAGAATGTTAAAAGCAGCTAGAGAGAAAGGGAAGGTCACCTACAAAGGGAATCCCATCAGGCTACAAGCAGACCTCTAAGCAGAAATCCTACAGACGAGAAAAGAATATAGGGGGCCTATATTTAATATTCTTTAAAAAAATCTTCGACCAAGAATTTGATATCCAGCCAAGCTTCCTTAGCAAAGGAGAAATAAAATCCTTTTTAGATAAGCAAATTCAAAGGGAGTTCATTACCACCACACCCACCTTACAAGAGACTTTGAAAAGGAAACTAAATACGGAAAGGAAAGACCATTACCAGCCAATACAAAACACACTTAACTACACGGACCAGTGACACTGTAAGCAACCACACAAACAAGCCGACATAGTAACCAGCTAAGAACATATGACAGGATCAAATCCACACATATCAATACTAACCTTGAATGTAAATAGGCTAAATGCCCTGTTTAAAAGGCACACAGAGTGGCAAACTGGATAAGAAAGCAAGACACAATGGTATGCTGTCTTCAAGAGACCTAATTAGGTATGCTGTCTTCAAGAGACCCAATGACACCAATACAATGAAAATAAAGGGATAGAGGAAATGGAATACCAAGCAAATAGAATTTTTTTTAAAAGCAGGAGTTGCAGTCCTAACTCCAGACAAAATAGACTCTAAGCCAACGAGCAGAAAAGACAAACAAGGGTATCACATAATGGTAAAGGTTCAATTCACCAAGAAGATCTAAGTATCTCAAAATAACAAGAGCCATCTATGATAAACCCACAGCTAATATACTGAATGGGCAACAGCTGGAAGCATTCTCCTTGAAAACCAGCACAAGACAAGGATGCTCACTCTCACCACTCCTATTCAACATAGTGTTGGAAGTCTTGGCCAGAGCAATCAGGCAAGAGAAAGAAATAAGGGGCATCTAAGTAGGAAGAGAGGAAGTCGAACTTTCCCTGTTTGATATGATATGATTCTCTCTCTAGAAAAACTCATAGTCTTGGCCTGAAAGCTCTTGGATCTAATAAACAATTTTAGCTAAGTTTCAGGATACAAAATCAATGTACAAAGATGACTGTCATTTTCTAAACACCAACAATAGCCAAGCTGAGAGCAAAATCAGGAAGGCAATCCCATTCGCAATTGCCACAAAGAGGATAAAATATTTAGGAATACAGCTAACCAGCAAGGTAAAGCATCTCTACAATAAGAACTATAACACACTGCTGAAAGAAATCAGAGATGACACAAATGGAAAGACATTCCATGCTCATGGATAGGAAGAATCAATATAATTAAAATGGCCATACTGCCCAAAGCAATTTACAGATTCAATGCTATTTCTATTCAACTACCAATGACATTCTTCACAGAAATAGAAAAAAAAACTATTTTAAAATTTATATGAAACCAAAAAGAGTCCAAATAGCCAAAACAGTTCTAAGCAAAAAGAACAAAGCAGGAGGTATCCCATTACCTGACTTCAAACTATACTACAGGGCTACATTAACCAAAATATCATGGTACTGGTACAAAAGCAGACACATAGACCAATGGAACACAATAGAGATCCTGGAAATAAATCTGCACACCTACAACCACCTGATCTTTGACAAAAATAAGCAATGGGGAAAAGACTTCCTACTCAATAAATGGTTCTGGGATAACCAGCTAGCCATATGCAGAAGATTGAAACTCGACCCCTTCCCTATACCACATGCAAAATCAACCTAGGATGGTTTAAAGACTTAAATGTAAAACCCAAAACTGAAAATCCTGACAATACCATTCTGGACATAGGAAATGGCGAAGATTTCATGATGAAGATGCCCAAAACAATCACAACAAAAGCAAAATTTGACAAATGGGATCTAATTAAACTAAAGAGTGTTTGTAATTCAACAGAGTAAACAACCTACAGAATAGGAGAAAATATGTGCAAACTCTGCATCTGACAAAGGTCTAATATCCAGCATCTACAAGGAATTTAAACAAATTTACAAGAAAAAACAATCCTATTAAAAAGTAGGCAAAGGACATGAACAGATACTTTTCTTTTCTTTTTCTTTTTTTCTGAGATGGAGTCTTGCTCTGTCACCCAGGCTGGAGTGCAGTGACATGATCTTGGATCACTGCAACCTCCACCTCCTGGGTTCCAGTGATTCTCCTGACTCAGCCCCCCATGTAGCTGGGATTACAGGTATGCACCACCACACCCAGCTAATTTTTGTATTTTTAGTGGAGACAGGGCTTCTCCATGTTGGCCAGGCTGGTCTCGAACACCTGACCTCAGGTGATCTGCCCGCCTCAGCCTCCCAAAGTGCTGGGATTGCAGGCATGAGCCACCACGCCCAGCCAAACAGATACTTTCTGAAAGAAGACATACATGAGTCCAACAAGCCTATGACAAAAAGCTAAATATTATTGATCATTAGAGAAATGCAAATGAAAACCACAATGAGATATGACCTCACACCAGTCAGAATAGCTATTGCTAAAAAGTCAAAAAATAACAGATGCTGGTGAGGTTGCAAAAAAAAAAGAGAATACTTATACACTGTTGGCGAAAATATAAATTTGTTCAACTATTGTGGAAAGCAGTGTGGTTATTCCTCAAAGAGCTCAAAACAGAATTACCATTTTAGCCAGCACTCTCATTACTGAGTATATACCTAAAGGAATATAAGTTGTTCTACCATAAAAATACATGCATATTTATGTTTATTGCAGGACTATTCACAACAGCAGAGACGTAGAATCAACCTAAATGCACATCAGTGGCAGACTGGATAAAACAAAGTAGGTACGTAAACAACACAGAATACTATGCAGCCGCTAAAAAGATTTGAAAGCAACCTAAGTGTCCATCAACAGATGAATGGATAAAGAAAATTTGATTCATATACACAATGGCATACTATTCAGCCATAAAAAAGAGTAATATCCTGTCATTTGAAACAATATGGATGGAACTGATGGTCATTGTGTTAAGTGAAATAAACAAAGCACAGAAAGACAAGGTTCACATATTCTCACTTATTTGTGGGAGCTAAAAATGAACACAATTAAACTTATAGAGATAGAGAACAGAAGGATGGTTACCAGAGGCTGGGAAGAGTAGTAGTGGGTGTGGAGAAGTTGGAGATGGTTAATGGCTACAAAAATTAGAAAGAATGAATAATATCTAGTATTTGACAGTACAAAGGATAACAATAGTCAATCATAATTAAGTTGTACATTTAAAAACAACAAAATAATATAATTGGGTTGTTTGTAACAGAAAGGATAAATACTTGAGGTGATAGATATTCAATTTACCCTGATGTGAATATTATGCCTTGCATGCCTATATAAAAATATCTCACATATTTCATAAATATATGCACCTATGATATACCCATAAAATTAAAATTTAAAAAAATTTCTCATCTCCAAGTTACTCCCCAACTAATTGCAATCATACTGATATTCCCATAAATAATAACTATAAATTCTGGACAAGGTACCAAAATAAACAACCTGAATGCACTGGAGAATAAAAAAAATACAGATTCTGGAGGAGTCAACACTTAAGGGAACTGCACTACCCAACACTTGGGAAAAGCCCAACATTAGTTGACACGTGGAAGCAAGAAACTGCATTGGGTGAGTTTCTATTTTCACAGCTTCTAGTCTAAAGGCAGAGCACATAGGCTACTCAAAGCCCCAATAGAGAAGTCACTGTCTTTCAGTCCTAAAAGAACTGAGGACAACCACAGCAGCTGGAAAGTGACGGTAAAATCTCAGAAGGGAGAGTGCAGAGAGGGGAAGCCTTAAATTCTGCAAATAAATTCTGCCCAAATCCCTGGCTGACCCCTGAATCACATATGCAGGAGGAAAGTTCTAAGCAACCTAGTTAAAAATCTGAACTGAGTTTGAGGTGATAAATATCTCAGTTACACTGATTCAATCATTATACATTGTATATGGGTCTCAAAATATTACATGTATTCCAAAAATATGTATAACTACTATATGTTCATTTTTTAAAAGAACACAGAAATCTTAGTCAAGTAAAATAAATTCTATTTTAAACTTGGAAAGAAACAAGAAGAGCCTGAACTGAGATTTGAGAATCAATCTCAGTTAACTGCCTGCAACAAACAAACAAAAAAACCTCAATGGTTTTCAGAGGGAGATAACAGAAGCCAGCATCTCTACAATATAATATTCACAATTTCTAGAATTCAATCCCAAATTACTTGACAAGCCAAGAATCAGATAAATGTGGTCTCTTCTCAAGAGAAAATACAATCAAAAGCCCAAACCAAGATGACTTATATGTTGTAGACAGGGATTTTAAAACACCTATTATAACCATGCTCAATGACACAAAGAAAAATATACATTTGTAACAAATAAACAAATAGAAAATCTCAGCAGGTAAATAAAAACCATACAAATAAACCAGGTGGAAGTTCTAAAATTGATTAAAATATCTAAAATTAAAAATTAACACCCGATAGATGACAGAAGAGTCAGTGAATTTGAAGCTAGATCAACAGAAATTATCTAATCTGAAGAAAAAAATTAAAATAGAAGAGATCCTTAATATCAAAATGTCTAAGATACTTTTAAAGAGTCCCAGAAGAGAGAAAGAATAGGGCAGAAAAAAATTTTGCAAAACAATGGCTGAAATTTTCCCCAATTTGGTGAAACACATTAATTTGCAGGCACAAGAAATTCAGCAAACCCCAATCAGGATAAAGATGAAGAAAACTATGCCTAGACAAATCATTATCAAACTGCTGAAAACCAAAAAAAAAAAAAAAAACCTGATACCTGTCAGAGAAAAATGACAGATTACATACAGGGAATTGACAACTCAAATGACCATGTATTTCTTACCAGATACTATGGAGGCCAAATAACATTTGTAATGTACTGAAAGAAAAATAAACGGTCAACCCAGAATTCTACTTCCAATGAAAGTAGCCTTCAAGAATTAAGGAAAAATAAAAGCATTTTCAGATAAAAGAAATCTAAAAGAATTCATTGCCAGCCAGGTGTGGTGGCTCATGCCTATAATCCCAACACTTTGGGAGGCTGAGGTGGGCAGATCACCAAGTTTGAGACCAGCCTGGTCAACATCCTGAAACCCTGACTCTACTAAAAATACAAAAATTAGCCAGTCCTGGTGGCAGGCACCTGTAATCCCAGCTACTCAGGAGGCTGAGGCAGGAGAATCACTTGAACCTAGCAGGTGGAAGTTGCAGTGAGCCAAGATTGTGCCATTGCACTCCAGGCTGGGCAACAAGAGTGAAACTCCTTCTCACAAAACAAAAAACAAAACAAAACAAAAAACCAAAATACAAAAAAAACACAAAACCACCACCACCACCAAAAAGAATTCATTGCCAAAAGACCTACACTATAAAATAAAAAGTGCTTTAAGGGGAAGGAAAATCAAAATGTATGGAAAGATCTTCAATAAAAACTCTGGACAGTGAAGCTCAGGTGAGCTCCCTGATAGGTGATCATACATCAGTGTGCTAGGAAGGTGATGCATCCTCAAGGATAAATTAAAATGGAATTCCAAAAAATATTCAAATAATCCAAAAGAAGGCAAAAAAGGAGAAACACAGGAACAGAAAACAAGGGCCATACAGGAAAAACAACAAAAATGTTGCAGACTTAAATTCAACCATATCAATAATTACATTAAATGTTAATGTACTACTAAGCACTCCAATTAAAATATGGAATTGGAATTAGCTCCTCCAACTTACTGCTTGTTGGGGAAAATGAATAGACCATCCATTCCCATTGCTTCCACACTCACTTGAAATATTTGGTATATGTCTATCCAAAAGTAATATGCTGTTCCACTCCCATGTACTCTGCCTTCAGCCTCGAATGTCCTTCCTATCTCACACCAACCTCACCCCCAGCATTCAACACACACACACACACACACACACACACACACACACACACACACTCTCATACTCCCTCATGTCTTACCTTTCCATGAAGGTGATGTGAACTGACCGCTCCACTTACTCCAATTAAAATAGATCCTATCTATGCATGGGTGAGATTATATCTTGCTATGTGAACTCACTAAGAGCTGGGATTTTATTTTGTTAGTGATTGTAGCCCCTGAGCCAGGTGTAGATAAGCTATTTAGCTATCAAAAGCATTAATTAGTAATCAAAATTAAGTGGTGAATATGGTAGGCTCTTCCCCACTAATATAATTTATAATAATAAACTTGAATAGGGGAGTAATTCAACCCAGACTACACCCTCTGCTTTATAAAATAACATCCTGCCAACTTGATATGACATTGTATTTGTTTCCTGACCAATACTGACATACTTGCTCAGACAAATCAATATTCTTCCTTTGATTCACTTTTTTTGGGAGGAAATAACTTCACATGTCAATGTAAAAGCTGACCCTTCCAACCTCTCCGCCAAATGAATTTTTATATCTTCATGATAACAAGATAATTAAGGAACAATAAACTTTTCTTTAACTTTGTCCTTTTTTTTTTTTTTTTTTTACATTCCCTTGAACTTATGAATGGAGCCCTCATTACTGAGATAGAAAAACAGTGATGTGCTGCTAAATATTTACCAACCAGTCCTTGGGGATCGGGAGATACTCCGATTTGTAGCATTTTCCTATTTCCATGGTTTAAATACTCTCATTATGGCCTATATTAAGGTATTGACATGATCTTACAAATGGAATGTTAAGAAGAGATGGACACAATATCTCGGGGCCAGTGTGAACCACTGTGAGAAAGACCACGTGATGTCAAGGACAGGGTAGGAAGAAACACAAGTTTCCATTTTTAAAAATTAAAACACTAGTTATTCTCTAAAATGAGAGTGTGAGTGGCTGTTCATTACCACAACTTAACCATGTAAGTTCACCCCAAATTCTGAGTGACAAGACCCTGAGGCTCTGAATTTTTTCTCTTTCACCCCTCCGCCTCCACCATAAAAAGCAACAACAAAAAAACTGACATACATAGTCATTTGTCCTGAGTTCCATTTGCAGCAACCAAGGTGACTATACTATGATCAAGATATTAACAAACTGGTTGGATGCAGTGGTGCATTTCTGTAATCCCAGGACCTTGGAAGGCTGAGGTGGGAGAATCGCTTGAGGCCAGGAGTTCAAGACCAGCCTTGGTAACATAGTGGGACCCCGCTTCTACAAATTTTTTTTTTAAGTTAGCTGGGTATGGTAGTGCATGCCTGTCATCCGAGTGGAAGCAGGAGAATTGCTTGAACCTGGGAGTTCGAGGCTGCAGTGAGCTATGATCACCACTGCACTCCAGCCTGGGTGACAGAGAGAGACTTCATCTCTTTACCATATATATATGGTAAATATAGATATACCCTTTTCTCAGATTTTATATATATATATAATATATGCTATATATAATATATATTTATATATGTTATATATACATTATGTATATAGGATATATATATAATCAGGAATATATATATATACATCTCCTTTTCCCATGTTTTTTATATTTTTTATAGATAATATATAATATATAAAAATATATATTTTATGTAAGTACATATTAGGTATTTATACATTATATATTACATATAAAATATATATTACATATAAAATATATATGTAATATATATTATATATTATAAATAAAATACATATATAATATGTAAAATATATAACATAAAATATATATGTAATATATATTTATATATTTATAATATACTATTATAAATATATATCTATATTGTATTTTGACTACTAATTATATATATATTTATATTGTATAAAAATATATATATATAGTTAGTAGTTAAAGAGAGACATTAGGTTGTCAAAGAGAGACACTGCTTTATCTGTTTATTATTTATATAAACATACATATCTATATATATATATAATCTGGGAAAATGAGAAGGCTCATAACACTGACCCTTGTAAATGTCAAGGAAGAGTCCTTGGCATTTGGGCTGTGATTGCTGATTGGATGGGAATGGGTTGGTGGGGAAGTGGGTGAAGAGACGTTTTAACCAGGAAAAAACAAACAAACAAAAACTATGAATGTGTGAAAAGAGAATTCTCACAGAAAGAAAGGAAGAGAACAGTCCTGGTCACTCCCCACACAGACAGAATGCCATGGAGTTGCTGTTTCTTGCCCATGAGTTTAATGACAAGCTTCCTTCCCCTTCACATGCCAACTAAGCAGCAGCCAGCAGGACATTCCCCGACTGTGCTGCCCAGCCAGGCCTAGAGTCTGCCCCAAACACAATCACAGATATTCCCAGGCTTGAATGCCATCCAGAGACTAGTCATTTGATGCAATTGCATGTGGTCTGACAAACAAACTCCCACCCAAACACGTTGTACTTAGGGAGTCTGAAATCTACATGATCACATCTCCCAGAACTCAGGCCCACTCTGACCACAGGATTCTTCTAAAGACAACACCGACAGAAGTGTGTGCAATTCCACCATATAATTTTTGTCTGGGAAGTGAAATATCTCTGTCGTTACATCATCTTCCTTAGTGTAGTGATCCCTTAAAAGAAAAAGCCTAAATAAGATCCCTTCTCAAAGCCAACTATTAAAACAATCACTTTTAAATATTCTCTCCTCTCTTCCATGCTGTACAAGTACAGCTTTCACACAATTTCTCTTCTGATCCTCAAACAAGGCATGGAGGTGCGTATTATTCCTGTGTCTTGGTCCAGCCAGGACTTTCTACTCCCTTTTTCCCCCATTCCTGCAAAGGTGACAGGGCCAGCCCGGCCAATTCACGTCTGAGATTGGCTTCCTGTGACAACCTTCACCCCCCTCCCCTGACCCATAGGCCTGACACAAAAGAGACTGCCGGAAACTTCCAACAACAGCCAAGCGGGTAGCCACAGTGTCCTGGAAAGGAATTCTAAGCCCACAACAGAACGTTTCTCATCTAGTTTTTTCTTTCTTTCTTTTTTTTTTTCTTTATGGGATTGGGGTTGGGGAGGGGGTTGGCAGCCAGCCAAAGACGGGTGGCAGAATGATGAAATCATGCAAGTCCACAGAACCGAATGATGTTGTAGTGGAAATGGGGACAGGCTTTTGTGCTAACCAGAATGTTCCTGCATACAATCTCTGATTAATAATAGTGATGGCCCAGGAACAGCCGTGGTAGTCAAAGAGAGACATTGCTTTATCTGTAATATTCTATTTTTTTAAAGCGTGTATATTCATGCATTACTTATGTCATATAAGTTATCTTGAAAAATGAAAAGAAAATGGCCATTGCTGCCACTTTGAGAGCCCTCAGATTCTGGGGTGTTGTGTGTGGGGGAGGAGATTTCTAACTCCCTGCTTAATTATCTCAAAACGCCCCATCCATTCACGCCAGCCAGCATTTGACTGCCTGCTACTTGCAAAGCCCAGTACTGCGCTGCCTAACAAGCACAAAGCCCATGGGTCCCTCCAGGAAGGCAGGGGGCGTGGATCAGAAAGAGCTGGCTCTCAAATGGCCCGTGCCTGTGACTGGATGAGGAGGAGCTGAAGAAACAAACAGGCAATTCACCATAACCAGAGACAAAGGAGGTAGGTTCTGTATCAGTGATGGCATAGGGGTCAGTCCTGAAGAACTGCTGGGATTTTGATGAGGAAGGGAAGGGGTGGTGTGGATGAGAGAGTCTGCAGGAGGAAACATCTTGGAAGAAAATTAGGATGTAGATGAAAACAACCTATGGTCACTTCCGATTCCACCCCTGTGCCCTGTCCACAGGTTCTGGTCCTCTTAGATGTCCGATCTATACACCCATCTCCTGCCACCACCCCCCTCCCATCTCAGCAGGAGACAATGAGTGAAAAGAAAGCTCTTTGTTTTTCATTCTTGATATTCACAGACTGCCCAGATACAGCCAGGAGTGGGCAGTGAAAGTCAGAAGGATGGAGAAGCTTGCCTAGCCGATGAGGAAGGGAACAAGATAAGATGCAAACCTCTGTCTCTGACTCTTGGTCAAGTGCTCCTCACCCCAGCTAGCTGTTAAATGAGGTGGATAGGGTCTTGGTTAGGTACAGAGACAACTGAGTCAGATCAACTTGGTGTAAATCCCAGCTCTGATGTTGAGCTATTTACCTAGCCTGTCTCTACCTCCATCGTCTTTTCATTTTTCTTTTCTGAGGCAGAGTCTCACTCTGTCACTGCCTCTGTTTTCCATAGCAAAATGGAGTTAATAATCCTTACATGAGACCTGTTGCACAGATTAAAACAGAGACAATGCCTACATAATGCTTAGTATGATGCCTGGAACATAGAGATGCTGAAGCAGTCATTCCTTCTTTCCGCCTGTCACTGTGGTCATTAGTACCATCACACACTGCCTCTCATTTACTGCCTGAATCTTAGAGCCTGCCTGGAGGCTGCAGCCATGCCGGGACATTTCCCTTAATCTTGTTAACCTCCTCAGAAAGGCGGCACCCACCCCATCGGCAGCCTCTACGGGAATTCTCTCGGTCTGCTTGCCATGGCTCTGGATGTTGTTTGGAGTCTTTCTATTAGCACAGCTGTTTCTGGGGTCTGGAAAAACTCTAAGGGCCTCGGGGAGGATACACACTGGAGTGGGTCTGAGCTCACACCACCCTGTATCCCCAGAGCCTCCCCGGACACTGTTTTGCAAAGTCCTCCTCACCGTCTGGAGGTCCAGGAGCCCTTTTTAGCCCTTTTTTGCTTTTAGCAGAAGCAAAGAGCTTGTTCAGATCAAGAAGAGTGAGGCTTTGACAGTCCCTCTTGGGGCACATCCCGTGTGCCAGGGACATGGACATGCAACTCCTCTCGTCCTCTGGCCTTTAGGACTCTGGCCACCACCTTTCCATTCTCCCAAGCTGCCGCAAGCAAGAGCTGATGGAAATGAAAGGGGTCATTTTTTTCTTTTTCTTTTTTTTTCTTAAGATGGAGTTTCACTTCTTTTTGCCCAGGCTGAAGTGCAATGGTGCAATCTCAACAGCATTCAAGCTCAACACGGCAAGTTCCCTCTTTCCTGCAGAGGGAGCACCAGAAGGGAGCAGGAGATGGGGGAGAAGGGTGGGAGGCTGATGGGTTGAAAAAGCGATGGAGACCCAGACAGAGCGAAGCCAGCCAGCTGTGGCGAGGGAACCAGCTTCTGCCCAGGAGAGGCCTGGCCTCAGGCTCCCACCCTCAGGGAGGGAGACGTGGCCTGTGACAGCAGCACAGCGTGGTGGCCGAGGGAGACAACAGGGGCTGGCCAGGCTGCAGAGGGGCTTCCTGGGAGGGTCCAGCCACGGGAATCCTGAGCTGAGATTCTGGAGATCTTCTCCCTCCCTGCAGCTGTGGGCTGGGCCACTGAAACACTTTCAGTTTTGTTTTCTTGTCTGCAAGAAACGAAACTCAGCAGAAAGACTGAGCAGAGAGCAGAACATGGAAGAAGCCTTCTTGGTGTGCAGGAACTGGTAAGAAACACCTTCTCCAGGGGCAGACCCGGGCTGGATAGTGAGAGATGTGGATGAGATAGGGCTGTTGCCAAAGGAAGGAGAAAAATGGTTCCTGCATAAGAACACTTAGGAGAACAAGCAGCTGGAGATCGTGGGCCCGAAGGGTAGGAGGGTTTAAACTTAGTCATCTCTGGGTGAGGGTGAGCAAGCATTACCTCCACTTCACTGCACCCCCTTTCCCCCAAATTTTAGGCTTTCGGGGACAATTCTGAAGCCAAATAGCCAGGACAGTTGGTTCCAACTGGGCTACTCATACTTGTGAGATCTTGGGTCCTAATTTGGGGTTCTGATACTATGACCTTCATACCAATATGTGAAAGAAAGGGCCCCACAGGCCAGGCGTGGTGGCTCACGCCTGCAATCCCAGCACTTTGGGAGGCCGAGGCAGTCAGATCATGAGGTCAGGAGTTCAAGACCAGCCTGACCAACATGGTGAAACCCCATCTCTACTAAAAATACAAAAATTAGCCAGGCATGGTGGTACGTGCCTGTAATCCCAACTACTCAGGAGGCTGAGGCAGGAGAATTGCTTGAACCTGGGAGGCAGAGGTTACAGTGAGCAGAGATCACGCCACTACACTCTAGCCTGGCAAAAAAGTGAGACTGTGTCTCAAAAAAAAAAAAAAAAAAAAGAAAGGGCCCCGCAGAGATTCCCCAGGACTATTCTCACCCTCCTTGGAAAGGGAGCTGTGGGGCAGGGCAGGGAGGACAGAGCAGGGGGCTGGGACCATACCTCTAATGGGGGGTGGAATCTGCCCCATCAAAAATCCCCATTCTTAAAGCTCCCTACCTGTGACAGGGATCTGAGTGGACCCTCCCCAGAGAGCTTTGTTCCAAACAGACCCTTCAAGTTCTCTGCTTTCTCAGCCAGCCCAGGAGAAGCAGGGGGGCAAGGGACCAGGCTGGGCAGAAGAGAACAGAGGAAGGGAAGATGGCACTGCCTGTGTGCCCGCTGCCTGGGCAAAGCGGAAGCAAAGAGCTTGTTTGGATCAAGAAGAGTGAGGCTTTGACAGTCCCTCTCGGGGCACGTCCTGTGTGCCAGGGACATAGACATGTGACTCTTCTTATCCTCTGGCCTTTAGGGCAGTGGCCACCACATTTCCATTCTCCCGAGCTGCCACAAGCAAGAGCTGATGGAAATGAAAGGCGTTTTCTTTCTTTCTTTCCTTCCTTCCTTCCTTCCTTTTTTCTTGAGATGGAGTTTCACTTCTTTTTGCCCAGGCTGGAGTGCAATGACGCAATCTCAGCTCACTGCAATCTCCGCCTCCTGGGTTCAAGTGATTCTCCTGCCTCAGCCTCCCGAGTAGCTGGGATTACAGGCGTGTGCCACTATGCCGGGCTAATTTCGTGTTTTTTTTTTTTTTAGTAGAGGTGAGGTTTCATCATGTCGGCTAGGCTGGTCTCGAACTCCTGACCTCAGGTGATCCACCTGCCTCAGCCTCCCAAAGTGCTGGGATTACAGGCATGAGCCACCGCGCCTGGCCAAAAGGGGGCCTTTCTCACTGAAGAGGATGGTTAGAGAAAAACGCCCTGCCCAGGAAGTGGAAGGCTCAGAACCCTTCCTTCACTGTGGACTCCAGGAAGAACCTCAGAGCCTCTATGGGTTAGTGCAGGTGAACCTTGAGGCAGGAGAGACTTGGGAAGCTCTCACTTTGGAGATTCTGGCAGTTGGCATGGTCCTGGCAGGAAGCGTGAGCCATGCGGGACTGCATTCCTAACACTGTGGACCAAACAGGGGCAGCAGAAAACAAGAAAAATGCTTCAAGAGAATTTGGCACTTCTCTCAAATTATTTAAATTGAAATAATTATTTAAATTATTTACAATGAAATGTTATTTCATTTTAAAAACAGCCTTATAGAGGTATGATTGACCTACAATAAACTGCACTTTCAATAGTAATTGATAAGTTTGGGCCTATGTTATATATACATCTGTGAAACACCATCCCCATAACTGAGATAATGAAGCTCCCCATCACCCCCAAATCTCCCCTGTGTCCCTTTGTAATTCCTCCCTCCTGCTCCTCCCCAGGCCCCGCCCCAGCAATGTAAGAGCTCTGTGGAACGTCCTTACACTTATTCGATGATGATGCTCTGTTCTAATTTTGACCCAACACAGGGAGTGGGGACAGGTGGTGTCATCATCATCACATGTTCAGTGCTTAAGGCCTCTGGAGATCTAGCCCCGGGTGGGAAATACAGCTCCATGTTTCATAATAGGAAAATAAGTCTATTTTCCTATCCCCCCACCTTGACCCTGTAGCAAAAGAAGTGTAGCCTCTGCCCACTTTGCCCTCCACGAGGTACACTGCCTGCGGTTCCTGGTCCTGTGCCCGGAATGTGAGGAGCCTGTCCCCAGGGAAAAGATGGAGGAACACTGCAAGGATAAGCACCAGCAGGTGAGCAGGTGGCAGGGAGGATGGAGCCCCGGAGTCGAGGCGAGGATGCCTACAGGAGAGATGGGGCTGGGAGTTGGGGCGAGAGTCCAGTCCTCCCTGTGGGAGAGATGGGGTCTGAGAGTCAGGGAGTAGAGCCAGTCTTGCCTACAGGAGAGATGGGGTCCGGGAGTCGGAGTAAAGGTCCAGTCCTCCCTGAAGGAGACATGGGGTCCAGGAGTCAGGGTGAGGGTCCAGTCCTCCCTGAAGGAGAGATGGGGTCTGGGAGTTGGGGCGAGGGTCCAGTCTTCCATGTGGGAGAGATGGCATCCTGGAGTTGGGGCGAGGGTCCAGTCCTCCCTGAAGGAGAGATGGGGTTGTGGAGTTGGGGCAAGGGCTGGGGACTTAAGGCAGGAGTCCAGTCCCCCCAGGCAGAGACTCACTTGAGAGCCATGGGAAATCATTTAGCTCCTTCACAGGAAGCCCCATGGGCAGGAAATGTTAATCCTGCCTTTTTCATGCTCATCTGAGCCTACCTCCAATTTTCCCATCTCCAGTCCTTTCCCTACAGGCTGATGGGTCTAGCATAGGCAAGAGGATCTGGCTTCAGGAAAGATTGGCTCTTCTCTTGAGACTTGTAAAGAGGCGACATGAAAAGGAAGGCCCCGGAAGGCAGTCAGGTCACGCTTTGTTTCCTGCCTTTTCATGTCCATTCCTCCTGGGCCCCTCATCTGTCTCTCTGGAGATACTCAAGCTCAGGTATCCATTTCAACTCAGACTGGTCTGACAAACACTTCTTGAACACTGGGCTGGGCGCTAGAGAGAGACTGAGGTAGCCACACTGGATCCCTACCCTCTAGGAGTTCATAGACTCCAACCTGGAACACTGTGTGTGTGTGTGTGTGTGTGTGTGTGTGTGTGTGTATGGTGTGTTTAGGTTGGGTGTACGATATGTCAGAAGAGCATACAGAAGTCCTCACTGGCGTGTCATGAGGTAAGAGCTCCGTGTGATTTGTCCTTTACAGCCAAATAGGCCAACCTGAGAAAAGGAGAGGAAGGGGAAAGGGGAGGCCAATAATAGAGAATTCCACCTGACCACTCTTTACACCCCATCGGGCTTGGAGAGCAGTGGAGAACCAGCCCACTGCATGACACACCACCTCCTGTCCCCCAGATACTGGCCAGAAGGGCTTTCCATGGTCCATGAGTCCAAGAGAGCTCAGATCCCCCGAGGGCAGTCCCTCACTCTGGCCCTTCTCATCTGCTATTTCTTATTGGCTGCAATTCCCTAGGGAATTGGGCACAAGTCCTTGATCTGTCTGCAGTCAAAGAGGCCAGTGATCATGCCCTTCCTGCTGCCTCCCACAGGCCAATGAGTGCCAGGAACACCCCGCTGAGTGTAAGTTCTGCGAGCTGGATGTGCATCTTAGCAGGCTGGAGCTCCACGAGTCCCACTGTGGCAGGCGGACGGAGCTCTGCCCGGGCTGTGGCCAGTTCATTACGCGCCGGGTTCTCGCCGCGCACACACGTTTCTGTTGGAGTGAACAGGCCCAGCTTGGGAAAGGTGAGCACACAAACTGGGGTGGAAGAGAGACGTTCAGAGGGCCCGAGCATTTCCTGGATGGGATGTGAGGAAGGGAAGCTCTCAGCAGCATGGAAGACAAGTGTATTTGCTGTGTAGGTCTCAATTCATCCAGCTATTCTCATTCTAAACCATGCATTAGAGTGGCCTTCCTGTGTGTCTGCTATGGTCTTCAAATGACTGGTCCGGGGAGACCAGGGGGCTGGGGCTAGAGCCTGCCAGCCACAAAGTTGAGTAAGGAGGCCATGGGGAGTCCTAGGAAACAGGAGGCTTTCTTTGAACGCCTCCAGCACAATGCTAACCTGGCAGAGATCCATTGATTTCTCATCCTTTTACAGATGAGAAATCTACACACAGAATAAAGCAGGGGCTTGCTAGAGGCAGAAATAAGACTGGACTTGTACATTTTCCACCAAATCTCGGGCTTTTTCCATCATCAGCAATGGCCAGAAGGGACCTAGCTATAACTCCTGGCCTTGGAGCCTATGTATTGGCTCCCTGGTACCATTTTATGTTCACTTGACTCATTTACCTCTTTACAAGGGTATATTTACTGTCACTGTCACACAGCCATCAATGTGACAGATCCTTTGCTGTCTTGCTGGTTGTTTCGGTAACATGGTAACCTAAGAGACAGCCTAAAACTCCCCAGACAGTAACTCTCTCCTGATAAACAATCTACCCAAGGCCAAAACTGGCCAATGAAAAACTGAAAAGTGTGAGGTTCATGTACATTTCCTTCATCCAGCATGGCTGGACTTCAACAGAACCAAACACAGTCTTCAACACAACACAGCTTCAACACCATCAACAAAGATGTGTTCAACCAACACCTGGTCCGATCACAGAGCCTGGAAACTGGTGGAATGAAAGAGCAGTTAGATTGGAGAGGATTGGCATCTGTGGCTACAGTTCCATTCATCTCCTTAGAAAGCAGTCCCGCTCCAGGAAGATGTCTCTCCATCAGGGTTGCTACTGCCCTAAATGCACATCTGTGGCCATAAAGGAAATGCTGTGGGTGACTCTGCCAAGAGTTGCCTGTGTAGTCAAGGATGCCGGCACTGCAGGAGAGTCAAAGCCAGACAGTCCTGGGGGCAGTTCATGCTCATGAGTACAGGCCATATAGACAGTTGTGGGAGAGTTGGGCCAGCCATTGTCAAGGGCAATCATTTGTGGTGTTGTTTCTATGCTTATTCAGGGGAGAGAATTTCAGCACCTGAAAGGGAAATCCACTGTCATTATTGCAACCAAATGATTCCAGAAAATAAGTATTTCCACCATATGGTGAGTAGCAGTGATTTTCTAATGGTGCCAACAGTTAGTCCACATTCTGAAAAGTAGGATAGGAAAGGCAGATTCTGGGCCCAGTTTTGCATAGCACGAATATTAAAGGATCCCATATTTATTTATTTTTTGCTTTGTTCAGAAAGATATTTTAGTGACTATCTTAGGCTAATCGAGCACACACAATTGGTCTTCATTTGTGCCCAGCCCTTCAGGGGGCCTCCCTTACCACTCCCAATACCCGCAATCACCTCTGACCATCTCCAACCTTCATGGCCTGGACATTGCAATTTGGTCCTCAGTAGTGCCTGTCTTACTGTTTTCCATCCTATGTGGGAATCTTCTCTATTAGACTGTGAGCTTCCTGCAAAACTGAATGACTTTTCCCATTTTCCTGATATCAGGGCTTGGTGCAAAAAGGGGACTCTGTAGAGATGCAGTCATGTGATTGACTGATGGACTGATTATGCCTGGGAACACTCAGACTCTTCCCTTCATAGCCCTAAGCGCCTTTTAGTACATTGCTGTGCTAAGTTGCTCCCTTCTCTTGGACAGAATGGAGCATTTCTCCTTTGGGAAACTTACCAAGGCTTCTCTCCAAGGAACTCATCTCCTTCTCCTTTCTTCTGTTAAGAAAGTAAACAGAAAGTTGTTTACTTTCTTAACACTTCAGTTCGTAGAACTACAGAATATCAAAACTAAGGCAACCGTAGAGATGATCCAACTCTTTGCTTTTTTGTTTTGTTTTGTTTTTACTAGTGTGGGAAACCACATATAATGTAAAACTTGCCACTACTGTAGAGACAGTTAGTACATTCACAATGTTGTGTAATCTAGTTCTAGAATATTTTCATCATCCCAAAAAGAAATCCTGTACTCATTTGCAGATACTATCCATTCCCCCATCTTCCCAGTTCCTGGCAACCACTAATCTGCTTTCTATCTCTATGGATTTGTCTATTCTGGACATTTCACATCAATGGAGTCATATAACATGTGTTATTATGTAACCATCTTCTTTCACTTAGCATAACATTTTCAAGGTTCACCCGTGTTGTAGTTGTGACATATATCATAACAGCACTTTATTCCTTTTAATGGACTTTTTTTTTTTTGAGACAAGATCTCACTCTGTCGCCCAGGCTGGAGTGCAATGGCGCAATCTTGGCTCACTGCAATCTCTGCCTCCTGGGTTCAAGATTCTTCTGTCTCAGCCTCCTGAGTAGCTGGGACTACAGGTGACCGCCACTGCGCCTGTCTAAATTTTGTATTTTGTTTAAGTAGAGATGGGGTTTTACTACGTTGGCCAGGCTGGTCTCAAACTCCTGACCTCAGGTGATCCGCCCACGTCGGCCTCCCAGAGTTAATGGCCTTTTTATAGTCATCCTACATTTTGTTTCTCTACTTATTGATGAACATTTGAATCGTTTCCACCTTTCAGTGTGCTTTTTGAAGTGGAGTCTGTGGACCAGCAGCATCAGCATCACCTGGAATCCTGTTAGAAATGCAGAATCTCAGCCCCTCCCCTTAGAAATGCTAAATCAGAATATGCAGGGTCACACGATTTCACAGGCATTTCAAGTCTGAGAAGCGCTGCCCCAGCCATATGATTCTCAGCCTCAGCTGTACATGGAAATCACCTACTGATTTGTTTTCCTCAGTACTGATGTCTATTAGATTCTATAAGTGGTCCATGTCTTCTATTTGAATGAGAAAATACTTAGCACCAAAACAAGAGTGAAGCTGACTACCTCCCTTCAAATGTTCAGCCTGGCAACCAAGGCACCTACATACTTATTTGAAGGCTTCCGGGAGGTGGGGAGCTCTAACACACATGGAACTGGATTTGTGCTTGGAAACTCTGAATTTTAGTTCCGCTCTGCCCCTTACTGGCTGTGTGACCTCTCTGAGCTTCTTTCTTCTTTTGAGGAAAATGGGGATAGTGGTTTATCTCCTTGTTCAGGAAAAGAAGACATCCACGACCAGCCAACACCAGATCTATCTCCTTGGCAGCATCCACACTCACTTTGCCTTCCCACCTCTTAACCATAGAGGAGCTTTCTATGTTCCTATCTAAAGCCTATCCCCTCCTACTGGTTGGTATACTAAATCCTCTCTTTTTGCCTACACAAGGGCAAACAGTTATTGCTACACTGCTCCAGCAATTCTCCCCTCTCTGTCCGGCAACAGGGAGAGGTTAAATGAGCTGTACACATAGGCAACAACAAAGTGTCAGAACTCTAGGATATCCTAACATTTGTTATGATAAGTTTTTAAAGGGCTGCCACTATTGAATATTTAGATATCAATGGTGAATCTTTGGCCTTGCACAAAAAGAATCTTTTTGAATTTGAAAATGAAGGACTGAAATCATGTATACTAGGTGGTTTTGTGGTTTTCAGTCTTTAACTTTTTTTTAACATGACCCAAAACCAGAAAAACATAAAGTACTTCTGACCCCATTTCCTACAAACTACCATCTTGTTTCTTTGTTCCCCTCTGCAGAAAAACATTTGAACTAGTTGTCTCTAGTCACGGCCTCCATCTTTTCTTCTCCCATTCTTATTCCCACTCCAATCTGGCTCTTATGCCCACCCCGTCCAATGTTACCAAATCTGCTCTTGTCAAAATCAATCACATCTGCATTCCTAAATCCAATGCTTCATTCTCAGTTCTCAATTTATGGGGAGCATTTACTGCTCATCACTCCCTCTTCCTCAATGCACTTTCGCAGCTTCCAGGGTACCGCACTCTTGTAGTTTTCAATGACCTTGGTGGTCTCTCATTCTCTACCTCTCCAACCTCTTAATTTTCAGGGGAAGCAGGGCTCGGTCTCTGGCCTCTTCTCTACCTATATTCACTGTCTTGATATATCATCCAACCTCCTGATTTTTATTTTTTTTCCCTCCTGATTTTTAAAAATGCCATATGTAGTCAGATACTTCCAAATTTATATCTCAGTCTGGGCTTTCCTCCCCAAACTCTAGATTTGTACGTTACTATTTACTGCATCTTCACTTGAATGCTTGATAGACATCTTAAATATAATACATCTGAAATGGAATCCTCTGTCCTACAGCTTGGCCCATCTCAGTCGATGGCAACTCTATCCTTCCAGCCGTTTAGGCCAAAATCTCAGGTTCACTCTCAACTTCTCTTTCCCTCCGTATTGCTCCCCTGGTGTGAACCATCATCTTCTCAAGCCCAGATGCTGCCGCAGTCTCCTAAGTGGTCTCCCTACTTCTCACCTTCCCCCTACAGTCTATTCTCATCACAGTGGTCAACGTGATCTGTTAAAAATACAAGTCTTATTGTTTAGCTCCTCTGTTCAGATCTCTGTACTCATTCTTGCCCCATTTTATGCAAACTCAAAACTACAATGGCCTTAGAGATCGATGTCATCTTTGCCTCCCTTCCTAACTCATCACGTCTTTGATCTCATGTACTACTCCCGTTCAGCTCACTGGCCTCCTGGTTGTTTCTTGAGCATACTATGCCCTAGGACCTTTTCTCTGGCTACTGCCTCTGCCTGGGAGCTACCTCCTCACCTTCCCCACCTTATTCCCAGAGCTAACTCTCTCACTTCTCTCAAGTCTTTGACCAGATGGCACCTTCTTAAGGTGATATACCACAACAATCTGTTTAAAATTGCAATTCCTTCTCCATCACATAGTCACCACCCTCTGACCTTCTTCTATTTTTTTTTTCATAGCCTTTGTAAACTTCTAACATATTATCTAATTTACTTACTTATTATGGCCCTTGTTTCCCACCACCCCAGTAAAACTATAAGCCCCACTGCTCCCCTTTATGCTAACTACTCCCTAGACACAAATACTCTATTTTCACATTTAGCTGTTTCTTCTGGTAATCACCTTCATATGTCTAAAGCACCTTCTTACATTTTTTTTCAATTTTAGATATTACCTATTGACTCATAAGGATTTAGGAATCTAGATTTCACTTTTTTATACCACTCATCCCACACACATACCTCCAAAGTTCTTCATTTCATCCTTCCAATTTATTAATTTCACTCATTCTGGTTAAATATTCAATATTACATAAATATAACCATGTAAACATTATACATGGTTTTCCACACGAATTGTGATTATGTGTGCTTTCTCCTACAACTTGTTATTTTCCCTGGACTTAATAATTGCTTTGGCTTTTCATTTGCTTCACTTTCTAGGTACCTATCACTAAATCATCCCTAAAACTCTCTACCAGATCTGAAAAATTCCCCTGAGTACAACTAAACACATCAGATAGTCTATCCATTTCATTTTGGGAGCATGTTATTCCCCAGGTTTGATGATTAGATGTTGGTCTGGAATTTCTTCCACCCTCTCCAGTGCTGGAATTCTGTTTCCCAAATCTCAGGTCCTGTCTTTCTCTTTTTTAGGTTACTCCTTGTTTGATAGAACATATCCTCAAATAGCTTCCTGAGAAAGAAAGCAGGAGAGGCTAATGTTTTAGACCTTATATGTCTGAAAATGATAGCTGGAGTGGCTATAGAATCTATCTACCATCTTAATTTTTAAAAAAAAGTTTTATTACAACTCTGATTTGGTCACTACACATTGTATACATGTGTTAGAATATCACTCTGTGTTCTATAAGTGTGTATCATTCTTGTTCACTAAAAATTAAATAAAATTGATTATAAAAAATTTCAAACAAATATGAAACTAGAAAGTTAATACAATAAACCCTCATGTATTCACTCCTCAGATACAAGAGTTGTTGTTCTGAACAGGGTGAATAAAAATAAATCTACTCTTAGATACATTACTGGTAAAAGGAAAAGGTTGATTTATTTGAACTCAACCAAAGAAGAAGATTACGAGCAAAGGAATGGCAATTAGGCTGAAAGCAAATATATCAACAACAATAATAGAAGGGGGTCTGCAGTGGAATAATCTTCAAAGTGCTAAGAGAAAATAGCTGCTAATGTGTAGAAATCAAAAGTTTTCCATACTTGAACTATTCTTTTTGTTTGTTTTCTTTTTTCTAAAGTATGATAAAGCAAATCCATGATATCCTGTTATTTCACCATCATTCTTAAATATCTCAAAAATACAGTCATTTACTTAATCACAATGCCTTTATCACTCCAATGATATTAACAATAATTTTTAACCCATGATTTTGGGCCCCTGCATTTATCATTCTTGTTCATTACTACTGCTGGTGCTGCTGCTGCTTTATCCTCCCTTGTCTTCTATTGGACTGAGCAAAATGTCTTTATTCTTTCTTCTTTTCTACTGATTCAGCAATTTGACACTCTATTTCTATCATTTCAGTAGTTACCCTTAAGATTTTAATATGAATACTTGACTTAATAAAGTCTAAAGTTAATAATTATCTCTACTCTTCTTATAAATAGTATACTGATTTGAGAACACGTTAACACAGATCCTCTACTCCTACCTTACATGAAAGTGCTGCCAGAAGTTTGTTTCATTTCACTTTTATACTACCTTTCTTTAGTGATTATTGTTGTTATTTATGTAACTCATGCCTATTTGGCTATACTCACAAGTTTTTTGTTTTTTCTTTTTTTTGAGACAGAGTCTCACTCTGTTGCCTGGGCTAGAGTACAGTGGCACAATCTTGGCTCACTGCAACCTCCGCCTCCTGGATTCAAGCAGTTCTGCCTCAGCCTCTTGAGCAGCTGGTATTACAGGCATGTGCCACCATGTCTGACTAATTTTGTATTTTTAGTAGAGATGGCGTTTTGCCATGTTGGCCGGGCTGGCCTTGAACTCCTGACCTCACATAATCTGCCCACCTCGGCCTCCCAAAATGCCAGAATTACAGGTATGAGCCACTGTGCCGGGCTGGATATACTCACAAGTTTACCCTTCCCTTTGCTCACTTCTTTATTGGATCCTAAGCTTTCCTCTGGGTAAAATTTCTGCCTTCCTTTAATACATCTCAGTAGTTTTTTAACCAATATCTTTAGTTGCCTGAAAATATGCTTTTGGCTTTTTGCATTCATAAATGATCATTTAGCTGGATATCAAATTCTAGATTAACAGCTATTTTCCCTTACAATTTTGAGTATCCTTCTGTAACAGGATACTATAGACAGGGTAATAATAAAGAACTGAAATTTATTTCTTTTTTTCTTAATTGTACTTTAGGTTTTGGGGTGCATGTGCAGATCATACAGGATTGTTGCATAGGTACACACATGACAATGTGGTTTGCTGCCTCCATCCCCCCATCACCTATATCTGGCATTTCTCCTCATGTTATTCCTCCCCAACCTCCCTGCTCCTCGCTGTCCCTCCCCTAGTCACCCCCAGCAGACCCCAGTGTGTGATGCTCCCCTCCCTGTGTCCATGTGTTCTCATTGTTCAACACCCACCTATGAGTGAGAACATGCGGTGTTTGATTTTCTGTTCTTGTGTCAGTATGCTGAGAATGATGGTTTCCAGATTCATCTCTGTCCCTACAAAGGACACGAACTCATTGTTTTTTATGGCTGCATAGTATTCCACCGTATATCTGTGCCACATTTTCCTTGTCCAGTCTATCATCGATGGGCATTTGGGTTGGTTCTAGGTCTTTGCTATTGTAAACAGTGCCACAATGAACATACGTGTGCATGTGTCTTTATAATAGAATGATTTATAATCCTTTGGATATATACCCAGTAATGGGATTGCTAGGTCAAATGGAATTTCTGTTTCTAGGTCCTTGAGGAATCACCACATTGTCTTCCACGATGGCTGAACTAATTTACACTCCCACCAACAGTGTAAAGTGTTCCTATTTCTCCACATCCTCTCCAGCATCTGTTGTCTCCAGATTTTTTAATGATCGCCATTCTAACTGGCATGAGATGGTATCTCTATGTGGTTTTGATTTGCATTTCTCTAATGACCAGTGATGATGAGCATTTTTTCATGTTTGTTGGCCTCATATAGATCCTCTTTTGAAAAGTGTCTGTTCATGTCCTTCGCCCACTGTTGAATGGGTTTGTTTGTTTTTTTCTTGTAAATCTGTTTTAGTTCTTTGTAGATTCTGGATATTAGCCCTTTGTCAGATGAGTAGATTGCAAAAATTTTTTCCCATTCTGTTGGTTGCTCATTCATTCTAATGATTGTTTCTTTTGCTGTGCAGAAGCTCTGGAGTTTAATTAGGTCCCATTTGTTTATTTTGGCTTTTGTTGCCAATGCTTTTGGTGTTTTAGTTGTGAAGTCCTTTCCTATGCCTATGTCCTGAATGGTTTTGCCTAGGTTTTCTTCTAGGGTTTTTATGGTGTTAGGTCTTATGTTTAAGTCTTTAATCCGTCTGGAGTTAATTTTAGTGTAAGGTGTCAGGAAGGGGGTCCAGTTTCTGTTATCTGCACATGGCTAGCCAGTTTTCCCAACACCATTTATTAAACAGGGAATCCTTTCCCCATTGCTTGTTTTTGTCAGATTTGTCAAAGATCAGATGGTTGTAGATGTGTGGCATTGCCTCCAAGGCCTCTGTTCTGTTCCATTGGTCTATATCTCTGTTTTGGTACCAGTACCATGCTGTTTTGATTACTGTAGCCTTGTAGTACAGTTTGAAGTCAGGTAGCATGATGCCTCCAGCTTTATTCTTTTTGGTTAAGATTGTCTTGGCTATGCGGGCTCTCTTTTGGTTCCATATGAAGTTTAAGGTGTTTTTTTCCAGTTCTGTGAAGAAGGTCATTGGTAGCTTGATGCTGATAGCGTTGAATCTATAAATTACATTGGGCAGTATGGCCATTTTCACAATATTGATTCTTCCTAACCATGAGCATGGAATGTTTTTCCATCTGTTTGTGTCATCTCTTATTTCATTGAGCAGTGGTTTGTAGTTCTCATCGAAGAGGTCCTTTACATCCTATGTTAGTTGTATTCCTAGGTATTTTATTCTCTTTGTAGCAATTGTGAATGGGAGTTTGCTCTTAATTTGGCTCTCTGTTAGTCTGTTATTGGTGTATAGGAGTGCTTGTGATTTCTGCACATTGATTTTGTGTTCTGAGACTTTGCTGAAGTTGCTTATCAGGTTAAGGAGATTTGGGACAGAGATGGTGGGGTCTTCTAAATATACAATCATGTTGTCTGCAAATAGAGATAATTTGACTTCCTCTTTTCCTAATTGAATAGCCTTTATTTCTTTTTCTTGCCTGATTGGTCTGGCTAGAAATTCCAATACTATATTGAATATCAGTGGTGAAAGAGGACATCCTTGTCTAATGCGAGATTTCAAAGGGAATGCTTCCAGTTTTTGCCCTTTCAGTCTGATATTGGCTGTGGGTTTGTCGTAAATAACTTTTATTATTTTGAGATACGTTCCATTGATACCTAGTTTATTGAGAATTTTTACCATAAAGAGCTGTTGAATTTTGTCAAAGGCCTTCTCTGCATCTATTGAGATAATCATGTGATTTTTGTTTTGGTTCTGTTTATGTGATGGATTACATTATAGACTTGCATATGTTGAACCAGCCTTGCATCCTCAGGTGGAAGCCTACTTGATCATGATGGTTTTGATGTGCTGTTGCAATCGGTTTGCCAGTATTTTATTGAAGATTTATGTTCATCATGGATATTGGCCTGAAGTTTCCTTTTTTTGTTGAGTCTCTGCCAGGTTTTGGTATCAGGATGATGTTGGTCTCAAAAAATGATTTGGGAAGGATTCCTTCTTTTTGGATTGTTTGGAATAGTTTCAGAAGGAGTGGTACCAGCTCCTCTTTGTACATCTGGTAGAATTCGGCTGTAAACAGCAACCTGGGCTTTTTTTGGTTGGTAGGCTATTAATTGCTGCCTCAATTTCAGCCCTTGTTATTGGTCTATTCAGGGTTTCAACTTCTTCCTGGTTTAGGCTTGGGAGGGTGCAAGTGTCCAGGAATTTATCCATTTCTTCCAGGTTTACTGGTTTATGTGCATAGAGTTATTTGTAGTAATCTGTGATGGTAGCTTGAATTTCTGTGGGATGAGTGGTGATATCCTCTTTATCATTTTTTATTTCATCTATTTGATTCTTCTCTCTTTTCTTTTTTATCAATCTGGCTAGTAGTTTATTTTGTTGATCTTTTCAAAAACACAGCTCCTGGATTCATGGATTTTTTGAAGGGTTTTTTGTGTCTCTATCTCCTTCAGTTCTGCTCTGCCCTTAGTTATTTCTTGTCTTCTGCTAGATTTTGAGTTTTTTTGATCTTGCTCCTCTAGCCCTTTCAATTTTGATGATAAGGTGTCAATTTTAGATCTTTCCTCACTTCTCATGTGGGCATCTACTGCTATAAATTTCCCTCTAGACACTGCTTTAAATGTGTCCCAGAGATTCTGGTACATTATGTTTTCATTCTCATTGGTTTGAAGAACATCTTATTTCTGCCTTCATTTCATTGATTATCCAGTTGACATTCAAGAGCCAGTTGTTCACTTTCCATGAAGTTATGCAGTTCTGAACCAGTTTCTTAATAGTGAGTTCTAATTGATTTGCATGTTGGTCTGAGAGATTGTTATGATTTCCGTTCTTTTGCATTTGCTGAGGAGTGATTTACTTCCAACTATGTGGTCAATTTTAGAGTAGGTGCAATGTGGTGCTGAGAAGAATGTATATTCTGTGGATTTGGGGTGGAGAGTTCTGTAGATGTCTATTAGGTCCATTTGGTCCAGATCTGAGTTCAAGTCCTGGATATCCTTGTTAATTTTCTGTCTTGTTGATCTGCCTAATATTGACAGTGGAGTGTTAAGGTCTCCCACTATTATTGTGTGGGAGTCTAAGTCTCTTTGTAGGTCATTAAGAACTTGCTTTATGTATCTGGATGCTCCTATATTGAGTGTATATATATTTAGGATCATTAGCTCTTCTTGTTGTATTGATCCTTTTACCATTATGTAATGCCCTTCTTTGTCTCTTTTGATCTTTATTAGTTTAAAGTCTATTTTATCAGAGACTAGGATTGCAACTCCTGCTTTTTTTTTTTCTCTCTCCATTTGCTTGGTAAATCTTCCTCCATCCCTTTATTTTGAGCCTATGTATTTTCTTGCACATGAATACAGTAAGACCAATGGGTCTTGACATTTTATCCAATTTGCCAGTCTGTGTCTTTTGACTGGGGCATTTAGCCTATTTACATTTAAGGTTAATATTGTTATGTGTGAATCTGATCCTGCCATTTTGATGCTAGCTGGTTGTTTTGCCCATTAGTTGACGCAATTTTTTCATTGTGTTGATGCTCTTTACCATTTGGTACGTCTTTGGAGTGGCTGGTACTAGTTGTTCCTTTCCATGTTTAGTGCTTCTTTTAGGAGCTTTTGTAAGGCAGGCCTGATGGTGATGAAATCTCTCAGCAATTGCTTATTCATAAAGGATTGTATATCTCCTTTGCTTATGGAGCTTAATTTGGCTGGATATGAAATTCTAGGTTGAAAGTTCTTTTCTTTACGGATGTTGAATGTTGGCCCCCACTCTCTTCTGGCTTGTGGGGTTTTTGCTGAGAGATCTGCTGTGAGTCTGATGGGCTTCCCTTTGTGGGTAACCCGACCCTTCTCTCTGGCTGCCTTTAGCATTTTTTCCTTCATTTCAACCCTGGTGAATCTGATGATTATGTGCCTTGGGGTTGCTCTTCTTGAGGAATATCTTTGTGGTGTTCTCTGTATTTCCTGGCCTTGAATATTGGCCTGCCTTGCTAGGTTGGGGAAGTTTTCCTGGATTATATCCTGAAGAGTGTTTTCCAGCTTGGATTCATTCTCTCTGTCACATTCAGGTACACCTATCAAACGTAGATTAAGTCTTTTCACATAATCCCATATTTCTTGGAGGCTTTGTTCATTTCTTTTCACTCTTTTTTCTCTATTCTTGCCTTGTTGTTTTATTTCATTGAGTTGATCTTCAATCTCTGATATCCTTTCTTCTGCTTGATCAATTGGGCTATTGAAACTTGTGTATGCATCGCAAAGTTCTCTTGTGTGTTTTTCAGCTCCATTAAGTCGTTTATATTCTTCTCTAAGCTGTTTATTCTCATTAGCATTTCATGTAACCTTTTTTCAAGGTTCTTAGTTTCTTTGCATTGGGTTAGCACATATTCTTTTAGCTCACAGAAGTTTGTTATTACCCACCTTCTGAAGCCTGTTTCTGTCAATTCATCAGACTCATTTTCCATCCAGCTTTGTTCCCTTGCTGGTGAGGAGTTGTGATTCCTTGGAGGAGGAGAGGTATTCTGGTTTTTGGTGTTTTCATCCTTTTTGTTCTGATTTCTTCCCCTCTTAGTGGCTTTATCTACCTGTGGTCTGTGTAGTTTGTGACTTTTGGCTGGGGTCTCTGAGTGGCTGTCCTTTTTGTTAACGTTGAAGCTATTTCTTTCTGTGTTTTAGTTTTCCTTCTAACAGTCAGGCCCCTCTGCTGTAGGACTGCTGGCCTGCTTGCCTGGGGATCACCTGTGGGGGCTTCAGAACAGTAAGGGTTGCTGCCAGTTTCTTCTTCTGTTATTTTCATCCCAGAAGGGTACCTGCCAGATGTCAGCCTGAGCTCTCCTTTATGAGGTGTTTCTGGATATACAGGGGTCAGGGAGCTGCTTGAGGAGACAGTCTGTCCCATATAGGAGCTCAAGTGCTGTGCTGGGAGCTCCATTGTTCTGTTCAGAGCTGCTGGGCAGGTATGTTTAAGTCTGCTGCAGCAGAGCTCATAACCACCTTTTTTTCCCCAAGTGTTCTGTCCTGGGATGGTGGGGCTTTATTTATAAGTTTCTGACATGCTGCTGCCTTTTTTCAGAGATGCCCTGCCCAGCAAGAAGGTAGTCTAGTCACAGTCTGCCAGCAGAGGCATTGTTGAGCTGCCATGGGCTCTGCCCAGCTCCTATGTAAACTTCCTTGCAGTTTTGTTTACAGAGGTACAGTTAGAACTGCCTCGGTAATGATGGTCTGCCTCAATAATGGCAGACTGCCTTGGTAATCGCGGACTGCCTCAGTAGTGGTGGACTGCCTCAGTAATGACGGACGCCCTTCCCCCCACAGAGCTGGATAATCCTTGGTCCAGTTGCACTTGCTGCGAAACTCTCAATCCAGAGTGTTTCAGATTGCTGGTCTTTGTAGGGGTGGGACCTGCCAAGCCAAGTCACCTGGCTCCCTGTTTCAGTCCCCTCTTTTTCAGCTGAATGGGCAGCTCTGTCTCCTAGGTGTTCCAGGTACCAGTTGAAATGGATGCCCAGATTTGTGTGAGTTTTTGTGTGGAAACCCACAGCACTCCAGCTGAAACAGCCATGCTAGAAACTCATGGCACTTTTTGGTCCAAGAATTCCTGGTCTGTGGGCAGTAAAAATTCATTTTGAAGTGTGGTGATCACTCACCCTCTGCATTGTTCTCACTGGGAACTGCACTCCAGAGCTGTTCCTATTCAGCCATCTTGGATCTCCCAGAAATTTATTTCTAACAGCTCTGAAGGCTGGAAGTTCAAGATCAAAGCACCAGCACTTGGTGTCTGGTGAGGACCTTCCTGCTGCCTCCTAGCATGGTAGAAGGCAAAAGAGTAGAAGGATATAGTCAAATGCTTCATGAAGCCTCTTTTATAAGGACCCTAATCCTATTAACAAGGGAGGAGCTCTCATGACCTAATCACCTCCCAGAGGCCCCACCTCTTAATTCCATCACATTGGCAACACCTGAATTTTGGAGGCAACACATTCAAACCATAGCAACCAGTCAGACCTTCATTCCTGGAATGCAAAATTTTCTTTCTTTCCTGCAAAGCCAGGTATTAAATTGAATGTTTTGTCACATTTTATATAGCATATAAAAGTGTTTACAGTGGGACGTTTTTGTGTTATCTAGTCTACCATATTTTCTGACCACTGAAGCTGAAGTCGTTTTAAAATTTGGTATATTATTCACAATTGCAGGGTAAATGTTGTCCAGACTCAGAGTTTAAGAAGCACTTTCCTGTTGGAAAGCCAAAAATTCTTCCTTCATCTCTTCCAAGTCAAGCTGCTGAAAACCAAACTTCCACGATGGAGAAAGATGTCCGTCCAAAGACAAAAAGTATAAACAGATTTCCCCTTCATTCTGAAAGTTCATCAAAGAAAACACCAAGAGGCAAAAACAAAACCTTGGATCCACTTTGGATGTCAGAGCCCAAGCCCAGGACCACCTCCCCTATAGGAGATGAAGCAGCCTATGACATTCTGAGGAGATGTTCTCAGTGTGGCATCCTGCTTCCCCTGCCCATCCTAAATCAACATCAGGTACTCAGCCTCTGTTCTTTGCTTACCTGGTTGTGAACCATATGTACAGTGTCTTTAAAAAATCTAAGACCTGAAAGATATTCACAAATGTTGTGGCCCTTCTCTGTCTCCCACTTCTCTGGGTGTCCAAGTGCGTTCTCTCGTAGCACTCACCACCTGGTTTATTTGCATCACCTCCGAGACTGAGTCACCTTTGAAGGTCGAGCCACAGTTTCTCATCTCTGTGTCTCCAGCTCCTAGGCCAGGGACTGACATACAGCAAGTGCTCCAAAACTGTTGAGTAAATGAAAGAAGCAGAGGATACCCAGTCTGTCTCTCCCATGGTGTAGATATGGCACTGAGGCCCAGAGATGAGATGTCTTGGTCAAGATCCTAAGCCAGTTGGTGGCCTATCTCCAGCAGATCAAAGTTTGCTTCAAGCAGATCAGGGTTTACAGGCATCTCCCTGAATATCCTGATTTTTACATCCTAGGTTATTTTCTAGTAATAATAGCAATTGGCATTAGAGGTTGTTAACCATTGTGTGCCAGTTAAAATGCAGAGCTCTTTATAATCTTCCTCCTAAACAATAGGTATGTATTTTATCCCCATTTTACAGATAGGGTAAAGTAGCTTCCCGGGGACTATACAATTAGAGTGGCAGAATCCTGCCTGAGTCCACATGTATACAGCTCCAAAGTTTATGCTCTTCCACTCCAGACTGGATGCCTGGAGTTTATTTATTTTACAGAATACAAAAGTACTAGATTTTGTTGGAGCTAGTTGACATAATACCATATAAAGAAGTATAAAAGCAAAGCTAATCCTCCTTCCCCAACCCCATACACTGAGATACCAATTTCAACAGTCTTATGGGCATCTTTTCAAAGTTCTACCTTTGCTTTTACAAATCTAAACAAGCATAGACCGGTTTTTAATTGTTTCTTTTTCTGTACATGTTATCTTACTACACTTATTACTCTGCCACTTGCCTTTTTCCCTTGGTATATGATGCATGCTCCTTACAAAAAAGACTTAGTAGGCCCAAATCTTCTTTTCTAACTTCCTTATGCATCTATGTATGCACATAAGCATATAATTTTATAAAAATTGGCTAATTTCATATTTGCTGGGGTGTTACTAAGTGCCATTTTTCCTTGCCTCCTGCGATTTTGTATATTTCCTTTCACAATTTTCTCCATCCTTATATAACAAAGTTGCCAGATCTAGCAAATAAAAATACAGGACATTCAGTCAAATTTGAATTTCAGGGAAACAAATTGTTTTTAGTATAAACATGTTCCATGTAATGATTGTTTTGCTGAAATTAAAATTTAACTGGGGCACCCTGTATTTTATTTAGCAATTTCTTATATAACCACATACAAACATACACATTTACAGTCCTGTTATATACATTTCTCCACATTTTTTTTTTTTTTGAGACGGAGTCTCGCTCTGTCACCCAGGCTGGAGTGCAGTGACAGGATCTCAGCTCACTGCAATCTCTGGCTCCCAGGTTCAAGGGATTCTCCTGTCTCAGCCTCTTGAGTAGTTGGGATTACAGGTGCCCGCCACCACACCCATCTAATTTTTGTATTTTAGTAGAGACTGAGTTTCACCATGTCATCAAGGATGGTCTCAAACTCCTGACCTCAGGTGATCCGCCCGCTTCGGCCTCCCAAAGTGCTGGGATTACAGGCGTGAGCCACCACGCCCGGCCAACATTTCTTTACACCCTAATGTTAGGATTCAGCAATACCCAAGGACATCCCTACAAGCCAAACAATGTGGCTTGTTTTTATTAATGGCTGCATAAGATTCCATGGTGTAAGTTTTCTCCTATCTGTCCCTCCACCCCGTGATAGCAACAGGCCTCTTTTAAACTTTGCCCCAAGCCTCCTATACTCCTGGCTCAGTGGGCTCCCGACCTTTTCTATGCCATTACACCCCAGACTTTGGGCAGGGCTCATGCTCTGTAACGAGGAACAACAATATCCAGAGATATTCTAGGAAGTAGCGCTTCCCACTTTAACCATATCAAACGTTTTTATATCCATTTCTTAGGAGAAATGCTGGTGGTTAGCTTCATCAAAAGGAAAACAAATGAGAAATTTGAGCTAGATTTGGAAAAGAAAAGGTACTACAAATTCAGAAGATTTCACTTTTAACACTGGCTTTCCTGCCTACTTGCTGTGGTGGTCTTGCGAAAAATGATGGGTTTTATTCACTGGGCTTTAAAAGAAAAGGTTTGGCAGAACTAAAAACAAAACCTATGTATCATCTCAATAGATACAGAAAAGGCTTTTGATAAAATTTAACATGACTTCATGTTTAAAACCCTCAAGAAACCAGGCATTGAAGGAACGTACCTCAAAATAATAAGAGCCATCTATGACAAACCACAGCCAACATCATACTGAATGAGCAAAAGCTGGAAGCATTCCCCTTGAGAACCAGAACAAGGCAAAAATGTCCACTCTCAACACAGTCCTTTTCAACGTAGTACTGGAAGTCCGGGCTAGAGCAGTCAGGCAAGAGAAAGAAATAAAAGGCAACCAAATAGGAAGAGAGGAAACCAAAGTATCTCTATTTGCAGACGATATGATTCTATACCTAGAAAACCCCATGGTCTTGGCCCCAAAGCTCCTATATCTGATAAACAACTTTAGCTAACTTTCAGGAGACAAAATCAATGTACAAAAATCTGTAGCATTTTTATATACCAACAACATCCAAGCTGAGAGCGAATCAAGCATGCAATCTCATTCACAGTCATCACAAAAAGAATAAAATGCCTAGGAATACAACTAACTAGGCAGATGAAAGATCTCTACAACAGGAATTACAAAACACTGCTGAAAGAAATCGGAGATGACACCAATGGAAAAACATTCCATGCTCATGGGTAGGAAGAATCAATATTGTTAAAATGGCCATACTGCCCAAAGCAATTTACAGATTCAACACTATTCCTATCAAACTACCAATAACATTCTTCACAGAATCAGAAAAAAATAAAATTTACATGGAATAAAAAAAGAGCCCAAATAGCCAAAGCAGTCCTAAGCAAAAAGAACAAAGTTGGAGGCATCATTTTACCCAATTTCAAACTATACTACAGGGCTACAGTAACCAAAACCACATGGTACTGGTACAAAAGCAGACACATAGACCAATGGAACCCAATAGAGAGCCCAGAAATAAAGCTACGTACCTACAGTCATCTGATCTTAGACAAAAATAAGCAATGGAAAAGAACTTCCCATTCAATAAATGGTACTGGGATAATTAGCTGACCATATGCAGAAGATTGAAAGTGAACCCCTTCCTTACACCGTATGCAAAAATCAACTCCAGATGGATTAAAGACTTAAATGTAAAACCCCAAACTATAAAAACTCGGGAAGATAACCTAGGCAATACCATTCTGGACATAGGAATGAGCAAAGATTTCATGACAAAGATGTTAAAAGCAAATGCAACAAAAGCAAAAATTGACAAATGGGGCATAATTAAACTAAAGGACTCTACATAGCACAAGAAACTATCAACAGAGTAAACAGCGAGCCCATAAAATGGGAACAAAATCTTTGCAAACTCTGCCTCTGACAAAGGTCTAATATCCAGAATCTATAAGGAACTTAAATACGCTAAGCAGCAAAAAACAACCTAATTAAAAAGTGGAAAAAGGACATGAATAGACACTTTTCGAAAGATATACATGTGGCTAACAAGCATATGAAAAAAATGTTCAACATCGCTTATCATTAGAGAAATGCAAATAAAAACTACAATGAGATACTCTCACATCAGTCAGAATAGTTATTACTAAAAAGTCAAAAAATAAAAGATTCTGGTGAGGTTGCAAAGAAAAGGGAACATTTATACACTGCTGGTGGGAATGTAAATTAGTTCGGGTATCCTGGAAAGCAGTTTGGCAATATTGCAAATAACTTAGAACTACCATTCGACTCAGCAATCCCATTATTGGGTATATACCCAAAGGAATATAAATCATTCGTCATAAAGACATATATACATGAATGTTCACTGCAGCACTATTCACAATAGCAAAGTCATGGAATCAAACTAAATGTCCATCAGTGGTAGAATGGATAGAGAAAATGTGGCACATATATACCGTGGAATACTATGTGGCCGTAAAAAAGAATGAGATCATGTCCCGTGCAGCAACATGGATGGAGTTGGAAGACGTTATCCTAAATGAACTAATGCAGGAAGAGAAAACCAAATACCAAATGTTCTCACTTATAAGTAGAAGCTAAACATTGAGTACACAGAGACACAAAGAAGGGAACCACAGACACTGGTGCTGGAAGGAGGGTGAGGACCGAAAAACTACCTATCTGGTATCACGCTAATTATCTGGATGATGAAATAATCTGTACAACAAACCCTTGCGACATGCAATTTACCTATATAACAAACCTGCACATGAGCCCCTGAACCTAAAACAGAAGTTAAAAGGTTTGGAGTATTTTTCTTCTTTTGAACAAAGACATTTGTTTGCCCAAGGATACAAATAAACCAAGGGGAAAAAAGGAAGGTTCCAGTTCTGCCTGAAAATTCTGATTTAGCCTCTAGGCCCTAGAGCCTGGACACCTACAGAACCCAGCTTTGTTCCCAAAGAATTAAAATGCCTCTCTAAAAGCTGCTCGTCCACCTTTCTTTGGATTCTGCATTGGTTTCCAGGGCCAGGGATGGCAGCAGCCGGGACCCCAGGATGAGGCAGTGCCCAGAGAAAGGGGAGAAGAAGACATTCAGGGAGGGAGGGAGAATGAGGCTGGGACAGTGGGTAAGGGCCCAGTGAAGTGGAGAGGGGCATCTTCGAAGGCTTTGGGCAGGATGAGTAGCTGGGGGAACCCTAGCGATGCAGCCTACCCAGCAGCAAACAGCACACTTCCACCTTTCTGCCTGGGCTTTGAGGGGAGCCCATTAGGGCCCCTGCCTCTGCCAGGGGAGGAAAATAGGTGTGGGTAGGACGTCTTTAGATTTCCCTCCCTGGTTGGCAGCTGTGTGATATGGTGGACCAACCCTGGGTTCGAATCCCGCCTCCCCACTTACTACACATTCTCACTGAGAAACTTATCTTTAGAGAAATGCAAATCAAACCCACCATGAGATACTATCTCACATCAGTCAGAATAGCTATTATTAAAAAGTCAAAAAATAACAGATGCTGGTGAGGTTGCAAAGAAAGGGGAACACTTACACACTGCTGGTGGGAATGTAAATTAGTTCAGCCACTACCAGAATGGTAGTTCTGTTTTAAGTGATTTGAGATCTTGCCAAACTGCTTTCCGATACTTCCGTTTCGGGAGTTGTGAAGTGGATGTGTTTGTATTCCTGTCTTCCTTGACCGAAACGGTGGAAGCAGTTCTCAGGCTTTGCTTTGCCCAAGTAAGTCAGATCCTTAAGACTTTTTGTGGGGGAGCCTTGTCTAAAAAGAGGAAAGTGAACCCTAGGGCTGAGCACGCAGCGGCAGCTTCGAAAGAAACCAGGGGTTGGGTCAGGATGGGAAAGTCAGGAAACTGAACGGGCTTGAGCCCCAAGTTCGGACCCAACCTCTTCCCTGTGTGCAGAAGGAAGGGCAAAGACCATGCCATCCTCACCCGGAGCGCCGCCCGAGCCCCCCAGCACCGCCGGTCTCGCCCTCTGCACATGGGATCAACTGACCTGGAAACTGCAGGTTTGGGGCTCTGCGAGCTGGGGCCAGGAGCAGAGTCTTGCAGGTGGCTGCGCGTCACAAAGGCGGCCGGCGCCTGGCATTTAACCTGGGCCAGAGCAAGGCGCAAACCCCGGGCGCCCACGGAGTTGGCGTCGGAGCAGCAGCTGCGCGGGCTGAGCAGGCAGGCGTGCTCGCCGTCCCTGCAGCCCAAACCGGGCGCAGCCCAAGTGGGGCTCCGCGAACGGCAGCAGGCTGGGGTGGCGGTGGGAGGCCCCGAGGCCCGCGCTGAGGAGGAGAGCTGCTCTCATCACCTCCCATGGGAAGCATCTGGCTGCAGGAGTTGCCGGGCCAACTCCCCTCCCGCGGTGGGTAGGACGTCTTTAGATTTCCTTCCCGGCTTGGCAGCTATGTGATAGGGTGGACTAACCCTGGGCTGGAATCCCACCTCCTCACTTACTACACGTTCTTCCTGGGAACCTTTATTCATCTTCAACACCTCCGTTTCCGTATTTGTGGAATGGATGTGTTTGTATTCCTGTCTTCCTAGACCATGATGCTGCAGAAGCCCCTCAACACCAACTTACTTATTAATAGCAGCCAGGTCTTGTATAGTGTTTACTATGTGGCAGGCACTGATTCTGGTGCTTTCCGTGTAGCAGCTCACTTAATCCTCCCAACACTAGGAGAGAGGCATCATTATGACCCCTATTTACAGATGGGGAGAAGGGAAGTGGAATCTCTGGCTCCTAGGACATAATCTTTACCACATCGCTCAGGGCCCCTTGATCCAGCACCTCCCGCTGCTCCCATGTGATCCAGCTCCTCCATTTTCAGCCCACTTAACAAGTGCCAGATGAACAAACATTTTTTAGTTCCCTGAATATGAGCACATCACATGCATTCACAGTTCTGTGGCTTTGCACGTATTGTTCCCTCTACCCAGAATGCATCAGTTCCTCCACCACTATCACTAGGCACACCTGGTCTGCCTTGCAAATCCTACTCACCTTTCAAAACCCAGCTTAGATGTCACCTCCTCTGAGCAGCCCTCTCTTCTTCCTCCTTAGCCAAACAGAATAAGTCACCCTCCGTGTGTGCTACCCCACACTATGAATCTGCCTGAACCTTCCCACTCTCTCACTGGGTTATAATTGAGTACTGGTCTGTGTCCCAGGATAGACTGTGAAATCCTTGCAGGTGTGGACTATATCATGACTTTATCCTTGAACCACCCACACCTGGGACGGTGCCTAATACACTTGGGACCACAGGGAAAGCTGATTCATTTGAGTTTAATTTCTGTTTGACAAGTAATGGCTCTTCCTTTTCACTCCCCACAGAAAGCAAGTGATTGCTCTTCTTTCCTCGTTTTTGGAAGCCCTGCCTAACACACAGCTGCACTGTTCATCCCACTTCCTGGATGGACGAAGAAAGTGAACTGATCCAGCCCGAAGACCAGAGCTGCTGGGCCAGTCTGCCTGATGTGTGCCTGCGCCGTGTTTTCTGGTGGCTAGGAGACAGGGACAGGTCCAGGGCTGCTCTTGTCTGCAGAAAATGGAACCAGATGATGTATTCTGCTGACCTCTGGCGGTATAGGACCATCATCTTCAGCGGGAGACCTTCGAGGGTACATGCATCTGAATTTGAGTCAGCTCTTTGGTACGTTAAGAAGTTTGGTCGTTATCTGGAGCGCCTGGAGGTCAAATTCCTGAATCCTTACAATGCTGTCTTGACCAAGAAGTTCCAGGTCACCATGCGGGGCCTTCTGTCTTGTCTGGGCAAAAGCAACAACCGTCTGAAATCTCTTTCCATCCAACACCTGGAGCTGGACCGCCTGGTGTGGAGGAACAGCATCAGAAGCTCGTTCGTCAGGAGCTTGAGCTTCTTCTTGAAGAAGATGGGCAAACACCTGGATTATCTCAACCTGAAAGGGGCCAGGCTGACCGTGGAGCAAGGCTGCCACGTTCTCAACTCCCTCAGCTACATGAGGAATGAGAATGTGATCTCGGAGCTCAACATCGAGGACTACTTCAGCCATCACCTTGCTGTCTACAGCAGCCCCCAATTCAAAAAGACCATGTCCACGTTCCACAATCTTGTGTCCCTGACCCTCAACTACAACTGTATCTCTGATGAGCTGCTTGAGAACTTGGGTGAGAACAATGCCACTACCCTCTGGACTATAAACATCAAATGCCACATTCGTGACCCCCATGGACAGGTCATCTGGGGTATGTCCTGGGCCAAGTTAGCCAGGCAGGCCACCAATCTGAAGGTGAACTTCTTCTTTGAACGGATCATGAAGTACGAGCGCTTGGCCCGGATCCTCTTGCAGGAGATCCCGATCAGGAGCCTCAGTCTGAGAAGCTGCTATTTCAGTGACCCAGACTGGTCCATGAGACCCACTCTGACGGATCTCCTGCCCACCTTCCGGCATACTCTGCAGGTAGGTAGGACTTGTGAGGAGTGACTGCTACTCGGGTGACTGGCTTCCCCACAGGAAAGCCCACTGCTGCCCACTCTTGGCTGGGATCCCAAATGTCACTCAATCTCAAGTTGAAGTTCTAGGAAATATCACCAACCAAGCCACCTCCCCTCCTCCCAAGATGACGGTAGGCAACAAAAGCTGCTGCCCACTTCCTACATATGACACGGACACAAGGAATTTTCTGGTTAGCTGTCAGCCAAGGAAAGCCCCTAAATCCCCACTCAGAGCTATGGAGCCTGAGCCAGGAGGTGCCTTGCTGGTCAATAGTGGTTGTGCTGCCTCTTCCTACCTTTCTACCAGGTCACAGCAGCATGCAGGAGACCCTGTGGCTCCTATGGCCAGATCTCAGCAGGGGATCTGCCTGGTTATAGCAGTGCCAGTGCCTGGTAATTGGGAAGATAGAATGGGGAGGACCAGGACAAACAAAAACCCAATTTGATTTAGATAACTGAAGAGCTGAGTTTCTGGGCTGCTCCCTGATCTAGCAGTTTTCTCACCTGTAAGATCAGTATCATTTTGTCTTTCCAAGGACCTCACAGTGGTCGTGACTGTAAGGTTGACCAAAAGGATGGAAAGGCAGACCCAGGCTCAGGTTTTGCAAGTTTGTTTCAACCTGCCAGGCTGGCTGCCTCACCACAGGCAGTGAAGGCAGCAGCCTGGCTTACCAACTATGGAGGTTATGTAGGGGGTTTGCAGGTAGCCTGGTGCTATTCTAAGAACAACTGCATCTTGGTTCTCAGGGGCTGACATTCTGCTTAATTGGGTTAACATCCTGGGTTCAAGAGCCAGGTGTGACCACATCCTGGAACCCAGGTGCCCTGTTTACAAGGCTTGAGGCTGTTTTTGTTATGAACTCGGCTTAGCAGGGGAGAACAAGGAGGAGGTCTATGGGCTTGCCTTGCTGTGACCCTAACAGTGACCACTGATATTAACAGGTTTATGTATCTCTACAAACAAGGATGGATGGCAAGGTGCCAATACCTCATCAGGTACCCACATAACCCTAAGGCAGGGTAGGGCAGACATCATGATGATCCTTACGTGCTGCAGAAGAACTTGAGGTTCAGTGACCAGCCCATAGTCACCCAGCCCATCCTGCAGGGCTGGGACGAGCACCTTGCATACTCCAGGTATACTCTCCAAATTTCAAGTTTTCAACCTTGAATGAGATCACCATCATTCTCAAATCTCTTCCTCTAAGAATTACATGTCCAGTGTCCCTTATCTAAAAAGCCCCCAAATTCCATGAACACCAGACCTGTCCTACAAGAAATGCTAAAGAGAGTTCTTCAATCCGAAAGAAAAAGGGCGTTAATGAGCAATACGAAATCATCTGAAGGTACAAGATGTGTACTTACTATTACTTACTAGTAATAGTAAGCATGCAGAAAAACACAGAATATTGTAACACTGGAATTACAGTGAGTAAACTATTCGTATCTTAAGTAGAAAGACAAAAATATAAGCCTATCAAAAATAATCACAACAACTTTTCAAGACACAGACAGTACAATAAGATACAAATAGAAACAGCAAAAAGTTAAACAGTAGGGAGACAAAGTTAAAGTAAAATGGCTTTATTAATTTTATTTTTGTTTATTAGTTTGTTTATACAATTAGTGTTAAGTTGTCATCAGTTTAAAATAATGAGTTATAAGATATTAATTGCAAGCCTCCTGGTAACTTCAAATCTAAAGATATACAACAGATAAAATCAAAACCAAGAGGTTAAACCTACCTCCAGAGGAAATCACCTTCCCTAAAAGGAACACAGGAAGGAAGAAAAGAAGGAAGAGAAGACCAGAAAACAAATAACAAAATGGCCAGAGTAAGTCCTTACTTGTCAGCAACAACATTGAATACAAATGGACTAAACTCTCCAATTAAAAGACGTAGGTGGCTGAACAGATTTTTTTTTAAAAAGACTTAATTATCTGTTGCCTACAAGTAACACATTTCACCTATAAGGACACACATAGACTGAAAACAAAGAGATGGAAAATGATATTTAATGCCAGTGGAAACCAAAGAAAGCAGGAGTAGCTATACTTAGACAAAATAGATTTCAGCACAAAATCTATAAAAAGAGAGAAAGAAAGTCATTAGATAATGCTAAAAAGGTCAATTGAGCAAGAGAATATAACAATTCTAAATATATATGCAGTCAACACTGGAGCACCCAGATGTATAAAGCAAATATTATTAGAGCTAAAGAGAGCGATAGACCCTGATATAATAATAGCTGGAGACTTCAACACCCCACTTTCAGCGTTGGATAGCTCTTCCAGACAGAAAATCAACAAAGAAACAGCAGACTTAATCTGCATTACACACCAAAAGGACCTAAAGTATATTTAAAGAAAGTTTCATCCAATGGTTGAAGAATACACACTCTTCTTAGCAAATGGTTCATTCACAAGGATAGGTCGTATATTAGGTCACAAAAAAGTCTTAAAGGATTCAAAAAGTTGAAATTGTAGCAAGCGTCTTCTCTGACCACAACAGAAACTGGAAATTAAAACTGGAAATTAATAACAAGAGAAATTTTGGAAATTATATGAACATATGGAAATTAAACAATATGCTCCTCAATGATCAGTGGGTCATGAAGAGATTAAGAAGGAAATTGAAATATTTTTGAAACAAATGATAATGGAGATACAACATATCAAAACCTGTGGAATACAGTGACCAATACTAAGGGAAGTTTATAGCTATAAGCGTCTACATCAAAAAAGAAGAAAACTTCAAATAAACGTTCTAATGATACACTTTAAAGAACCAAAAAAAGCAAGAGCAAATCAATCCCAGAATTAGTAGGAGAGAAAAAATAATAAAGATTAGAGCAGGAATGAATGAAAGTGAAATAAATAATGCAAAAGATCATCAAATGAAAAGGTTGTTTTCTGAAGAGATAAAATTGACAAACCATTAGCCAAAATGAGAAAAAAATGAGAGAAGACCCAAATAAATCAGAGATGAAAAAAGGAGACATTAGAACAAATATCTGAGAAATCCAAAGGATCATTAGAAGCTATAACGAACAACCATATCCCAATAAATTGGAAAACCTACAAGATATGGATAAATTCCTAGACACATACAACCTACCAAGATTGAATCATGAAGAAATCCAAAACCTGACAGACCATTGATAAGTAACAAGATAGAAGCTGTAATAAAAAGTCCCCAAGCAAAGAAAAGCCCTTGACCTGATGGTAGTGCTGTTAAATTTCATCAAACATTTAAAGAAGAACTAATACCTATCCTACTCAAACTATTCCAAAAATAGAGGCAGAGGGAATACTTCTACTCTCATTCTACAAGGCTGGTATTACCCTGATACCAAAGCCAGATAAAGACACATCAAAAACAAGAAAACTACAGGCAAATATTCCTGGTAAACACTGATGGAAAATTCCTCAACAAATTACTAGCAAACCAAATTCAACAACATATTACAAAGATCATTCATTCTGACCAAGTGGGATTTATCTCAGGGATGCAAGGATGTTCAAAATATGCAAATAAATCAATATGATACCTGATAACAAAAGGAAGGACAAAAAAATGATCATTTTAATTGATGCTGAAAAAGCATTTGATAAAATTCAATATCCCTTCATAATTAAAACTCTCAAAAAACTGAGAATAGAAGGAACATACCTCAATACAATAAAAGCCATATATGACAGACCACAGCTAGTATCATACTGAATGAGGAAAAACTGGAAGCCTTTTCTTTAAGATCTGGAACACAACAAGGATGGCAGCTGTCACCACTGCCATTCAACGTAGAACTGGAAGTCCTAGCTAGAGCAATCAGATGAGAGAAATAAAGGGCATCCAAATAGAAAATGAAGTCAACTAATTCTTGTTTGAAGATGATGTGATCTTATATTTGCAAAAACCTAAAGACTCAAAAAAAAAAAACCATCAGATACACAAATTCAGTAAAGTTGCAGTTGCAGTATACAAAATCAACATACAAAATTCAATAGTATTTCTGTATGACAACAGTGAACAATATGAAAAAGAAATCAAGAAAGTAATCCTGTTTGCAATAGCTGCAAATAAAATTAAATAGCTAGGAATTAACCAAAGAAACGAAAGATCTCTACAATGAAAACTATAAAACATTGATGCAAGAAATTGAAGAGGACACAAAAAATGGAAAGATATTCTATGTTCATGAGTTGGAAGAATCAATATTGTCAAAATGTTTATACTACCCAAAGCCATCTACAGATTCAGTGCAATCCTGTCAAAATACTGATGACATTCTTCACAGAAATAGAATAGAGAATCTTAAATTTATATATATATGGAACCACAAAAGATGCAAAATAGCAAAGCTATCCTGACCAAAAAGAACAAAACTGTAGAAAGCACATTACCTAACTTCAAATTATACTACAGAATTACACTCACTAAAACAGCATGAAACTGGCATTAAAAACAGACTTTCAGCTCCTTATATATTCTGGTTATTTATTAATCCCATAAACACCAACAAAACAGAATAGAGAACCCAGAAACAAATCCATTCATCTATAGTGAACTCATGTCTGACAAAGGTGCCAACAACATACATTGGGAAGAAGACAGTCTCTTTAGTAAATGGTGCTAGGAAAACTGGCTATCCATGCAGAAGAATCAAACTAGACAGCTATCTCTTTCCATATATGAAAATCAAATCAAAATGAACTAAAGATGTCAATCTAAGATCTCAAACTATGAAACTACTACAAGAAAACATTGGGGAAACTCTCCAGGACATTGGACTGGGCAAAGATCTCTTGCCCACAAGCACAGGCAACCTAAGCAAACACGGACAAATGGGATCACATCAAATTAAAAAGCTTCTACACAGCAAAGGAAACAATCAACAAAGCGAAGAGACAACCCACAGGAAGAATGGAGGAAAATATTTGCAAACTACCCATCAGACAAGGGATTAATAAGTAACCAGAATATACAGAGCTCAAACAACTCTATAGGAAAAAATGTAATAATCTAATTTAAAAATGGGCAAAAGATCTGAACAGATATTTCTCAAAAGAAGACATATAAATGGCAAAATAGATATATTAAAAGGTGCTCAACATCATTGATCATCAAAGAAATGCAAATCAAAATTACAATGAGATATTATCTCACCCCAGTTAAAATGGTTTTTATTCCAAAGACAGGCAGTAGCAAATGCTGGAAAGGATGTAGAGAATAGGAAAACCTCATACACAGTTGGTGGGAATTTAACATAGTGCAATGTTTGTAGAGAACAGTTTGGAGGTTCCTCAAAAAACTAAAAATAGAGCTTACATATGATCCAGCAATCCCACTGCTAGGTATATACCCCAAAGAAAGAAAGTGAGTATATCAAAGAGATGTCTGTACTCTCATGTTTATTGCAGCACTGTTCATATAGCCAATATTTGGAAGCAACCTAAGTGTCCATCAATGGATAAAGAAAATGTGGTACATCTATACAGTAGAATACTATTCAGGTATAAAAAAGAATAAGATTCTGTCATTTGCAATAACATAGATGCAACTGAGGTCATTATGTTAAGTGAAATATGCCAGGCACAGAAAGACAAACTTTGCATGTTCTCACTAATTTGTGGGAGCTAAAAATTAAAACGATTTAACTCATGGAGATAGAGAGTAGAAAGACGGTTACCAGAGGCTGGGAAGGGTAGTAAGGGGTGGAGGGGGAAGTGGGGATGGTTAATGGGTACAAAAAATGTTAGAAAGAATGAACCAGATTTAGTATTTGACAGCACTGACAGGATGTCTATAGTCAATCATTTAATTGTACATTTTAAAATAACTAAAAGAGTGTAATTGGATTGTTTGTAACACAAAGGATAGATGCTTGAAGTCATGGATACTCTATTTATCCCAATGTGATTATTACACATTGTATGCCTACATCACGTATACCCCATACAAAACCATAGTAACCACATTACCTGACTTCAAATTATACTACAGAGCTATAATCACTAAAACAGCATGAGATTGGCATAAAAACAGACTTCAAGCTCCTTATATATTCTGGTTATATATCATATATACCATCATATATATCCTATATATATATCCCAGAAAAATTAAAAATTAAAATTAAAAGCCCCCAAACCATCATGGCTATCAGGCCCAGAGCCAGGTCGTGGAAATGACCCAGCCAGTCCCAGCATCTCTGCCCATACACACCTTCCCTTTTGGTGCTCTTCCAGAAATTAACTTTTGAATTCAACAACAACCATGAGTCACTTGACGAGGAGCTGCACGTCCTCATCTTATCCTGCAGGAAGTTGTTTTACTTCAAAATCTGGGCTTTCCTTGATGTTAGGTTTGTGGAGCAGATCCTGAAGAGTCAGGAAGAAGGGCAGTGTGCCCTGCGCACCCTCAAGGTAAGAGGCCCCCAGGCTGGGTCCGCGGGGTAGAGTGGGAACATCCAGGAATGGTGCTTCTGCTCTGGAATGAAGGGCAGAGTGAGGCAGTGGGGAACAATCATCTGTTCATTGGAAATCAGCAATTTCACGGAAGGGAATTTGGAACTCTCTTCCCTAGGATAGAGACTGTTTGGTCTTTTCCTGATTTTGTCAACATATTTTCCTGATTCAACAACTGTATATGTACATTATTTAAATTGTTGTCAAGCCCTGAAAACTGTAGTCACAAGGGGTGTGTGTGTGTGTGTGTGTGTATGTGTATGTGTGTGTGTGTGTGTATGTGTATGTGTGCGAATGCTCATATGTGCATGTATTTCTTTGTTGACACAGGTGAGAATTTATACAAACAGATATGAGACGAATGAAGAGGACAGGACCCTGCGGGAAATTTACAGGAAGTACAGAAAGCTGATCGATTCAGAGCTTAGCTATTTTGTCATCGCTTACCCTATGATGTAATAAGCACTCTACAGATGAAAAATGCTAGGAGCACTTTGAACTTGAAAATCATTTCTTTTAGAACTACATTTGGGCATTGCCTGCCCTTTTGCTGCTCTCTCTCCCCGTTTTTTGTCAGTTCCACCCAGCATGAGCAGCCCTGCAAAGGCTGAAACTGCTGATGACCTGAAGGCTCCAGGTGGCTTTAAAGTGCTATGTTTGCCAACTCTCCAGGCATAAATTCTCTTTTTGTCAGTTTTGCTTTTTGATACCCTCACTCATCCATGAGCTAAAAACCCAAAGCCACTCAGAGTAGCTTCCTTGTTTTTTTTTTCTGAGACGTGTTGACAAAAAGAGTCAAACTCTGTAAAATATTGTTAGAGATTTATTCTAGCCAAATATTTTTAGAGATTTATTCTCAGCCAAATATGCGTAACTGTGGCCTGTGACACAGTCATCAGGAGGTCCTGAGAACATATGCCCAAGGTGCTTAGGGCACAGCTTGGTTTTATGTATTTTAGGAAGGCATGAGACATCAATCAAATACATTTAAGAAATATATTGGCTTGGTTCAGAAAGGCGGGACAACTCAAAGTGGGGGCTTCCAGGCTATAGATAAATGTAAACATTTTCTGGTTGACAACTGGTTGAGTTTATCTGAAGACCTGGGATCAACAGAAAAGAAATGTTCAGGTTAAGATGAAGGATTGTGGAGACCAAGTTTTATTGTGCAAAGGAGGCTTTCAGATAGCAGACTTCAGAGACAGCAGGTTGGAAAATGTTTCTGAGTCTTAAAACGGTCCCTGGCTTAGCTGATTATCTCCTAGATCTGGAAAGGAAGGAAGGAAAATAAAGGGGAAAGGAGATTATCTATAGAATGTGGATGTTTTCCACAAGAGATTTTGTAGGGCAATTTCAAGGTGTGGAAAGGAAATATATTTTGGGGTAAAACATTTTGAGTCTCTTCCTTGTTATCCCAGAGCCAGATTGGAAAGTAATCACTATATACAAGGTTAAATAAAACTAATCTGATGAGACTTTATGGCTTGTAGGGCATGACTCCCCAGAGCCCTTAGATAGGAATTTGGGCAAGATAGAAAAAAAAATCCGAGCTTAATCCTCAGATGGAGTCTGGCACTGTCATTCAGGCTGGCGTGCAGTGGTGTGATCTCGGCTCACTGCAACTTCCACCTCTCAGGTTCAAGCAATTCTCCTGCCTCAGCCTCCAAGTAGCTGGGATTACAGGCATGCACCACCATGCCCAGATAATTTCTGTATTTTTAGTAGAGATGGGGTCTTGCCACATTGGCCAGGCTGGTCTCCAACTCCTGGCCTCAAATGATCCACCTGCCTCAGCCTCCCAAAGTGCTGGAATTATAGACGTGAGCCACCATACCCAGCCCCAGAGTAGGTTTTTACAAGAGGACCCTGACTCCTGCTAACCTATGCACCTGAAAAGGTGTGTGTAACTATTGAGCAAATGGAATCATGTTTTCTACTCACTGACATCAGTTTAGAAATCCTTTGTATCCAGGCTGGCCTTCATGTCAGAGCCTCCTGACATTGACATTGTCTGGGCCTGATCTCAGATGCATAGAAATCTCCAGGCTGACTTTGGATGAAGCTAGAAAAGCCCCACTTTGAGGAGGAGTCTGCTCAGAGCTGGATCTCCCTCCCACAGAAGGAACTCAGCCCCTGACTTACTGGCATCGTGGACTCGAGTCTCCTGCCTCTGTTTTTCCTGTGTCTCCTTTATTTTTCCATCCAGGCAACATCATGCTCAGCCTGCTATGACCACTCAGTCCTCAGGTGTGGGACTGAACTGAAAGTGGTCTTTACGCTCATATTTATGAAGAATTTGTAATGTCATGGGGAAATGTTACTAATACAATGTTAAGTTTAAAGAGCAGGACAAGGGCGGGCATGGTGGCTCACGCCTGTAATCCCAGCACTTTGAGAGGCTGAGGCAGGCAGATCATGAGGTCAAGAGATCGAGACCATCCTGGTCAACATGGCAAAACCCCGTCTCTACTAAAAATACAAAAATTAGCTGAGTGTGGTGGCGCACGCCTATAGTCCTAGCTACTTGGGAGACTGGGTCAGGGAGAATCGCTTAAGCCCTGGAGGCAGAGGTTGCAGTGAGCCAAGATCGCGCCACTGCACTCCAGCCTGGGCAACAGAGCAAGACTGTCTCAAAAAAAAAAAAAAAAGCAGGACAAAAAGAACCTAGAAATCATGAAAAAGGCATATAAGGATTTTTGCTAAAGTATAGAAGAGATATACCAAAAATATGAACAGTTATCTCCAGGGGATGGAGTCCCCTGGATGGTTCTTAGTGTCCTTTTTATGATTTTTCCAGATTTCTCATTTTTCTACAATTATCATGTGTTATTTTTACTATTAGGGAAAAAAATCTAGTGTGTTTTAAATAAGGAGTAATAATAAATTCCTGAGCCCATGCCATAGACATGTATTACTTCCGGTCCTTTCAGATTTTTGTGCACATAGTGGCATAGAGTTGTTTTTTTTTTTTCCAGTGGATATAAATTAATAAAATCCCAGAACACTTTTAACAAGAGACACTTCAAATTTCGTTTGTCTTGCCTCTTGTATGCTGTGCCCGTATTTATGCTTAGCTGTTTAGCCCTTTGTTACAATTTGTATCTATCTAGTTCTTTTCAATTTTCAAAGCACTGTCATATTCATGATCTTGTTGGAATCTCCCTACGATGCTGCAGAAGAGACCAGGGTTCCCATGTCACTAACATTCAGAAAAGATGGGGCTGGTGAGGGGAAGAGGGTCTTCACCTGCAGGGAGCACCCAAGTTTGATGGGGGAAGATACCTTAAAGTGTCAAAATGTGCTGAATCTGCAAGGGCCCTTGGGACAATCCAGTGCTATGCGGACCAGAGAGAAGGTGACTTGCTTGGGGTGGGAGGGGAGCTGCAGCTGGAATCCACACTGTCTGGCAGGCTGATTGATTGGTATGATGGTTTTTTTTTTGTAGTATGGGCCAGCTCCTTTCACCCCTAAACATGGAATCTAAGTGTGGATGACTCTTTCATGGAAGATATGTTAACATAAATAACGTTTTCATGAAAGTGTTTTCTATAAGAGTGAATACACCCTACAGTTTTGCAAATCTCTGTCATGTCTGGCTTAAGAGTAGATGACTGGATTCTCATCCCTGCTTCTGCATTCTGTCTGTTGCAACATCACATGCCATGTAGCCTCTGGAAAACTCCAGAGAGAATGAGCATGCAAAAGGCAAGTGACATCTTGGTATTATTGCTAAAATGCTTTTGATCTCATGGATCCCTTGAAAAGGGAGTCTCAGGGATTCTAAGAGATGCCCTGACCACTCTAGAACTACTGCAAAGGCATTCCAGTTCCCCTGAGGAATTGAAACAGGTTCGAGGTCAGGATGGTCCTAGTGGGAAAAAGGAGAGGACAAGAAGTTTTCAAAGCTACTTATTTTTTTAAAAATATCATCCACTTTCTAAATTACCACATCCAGAGGCCCACTGGGTAGATGGAGACAGCCAACAGACTTGTGTCCCCTCTGTTCCTCTCTGAGCACCAGCTTTTTATGCATGCCTGTCCTTTTCCAGGGCAGAGCAAGAGGTTAGGGGAGCCAGCTCCTACAGCCTCACTGGGCTGAGGGTCTGAAAAGAGCACCTGACTCATTGGAGAAACATCCAGAAGGCCTCCAGTGTATGCCTGTTTTGTATTTATAAGCCCAAGACACATCCTGACTTCCTGGATCCTCCTCTCAACTGCTGGCTGGAGCTGATGAAGTCCTGGCAACACAGAGGCTAAGCACCCTGAATGTCCAAGTTACAATGGATTGAATGCGTGTCTCCCACCAAAATTTATATATTAAAATCTGGTGGGGCGTGGTGGCTCACATCTGTAATCCCAGCACTTTGGGAGGCCAAGGTGGGTGGATCACAAGGTCAGGAGTTCGAGGCCAGACTGGCCAATATAGTGAAACCCTGTCTCTACTACAAATACAAAAATTAGCCAGGCATGGTGGCAGGTGACTAGTCTCAGCTACACGGGAGGCTGAGGTGGGAGAATTACTTGAACCCAGGAGGTGGAGGTGGTAGTGAACAGAAATGACGCCACTGCACTCCAGCCTGGGTGACAGAGCGAGACTGTCTCAAAAAAAAAAAAATCTAATCCACAGTGTGATGGTATTTGGAACCGAGGCCTTTGGGAGGCAAACGGGTAAAGAGAATGGGATTAGCATCCTTTTAAAAGAGACTCCCCTTCTCCCTCATAGCTCTCTCACCTTCTTTCAGCCATGTGGGGATACAAGAAATTGGCAGTCTGCAACCTGGAAGAGGCCCTCACCACAAACCAACCATGTTGGCACCCTGATCTCAAATTTTCAGCCTCCAGAACTGGGAGAAATAGATGTCTGTTGTTTATAAGCCAACCAGTCTATGGTGTTTCGTTACAGAGGCTCAAACGGACTAAAATACAAGCATATAAGGAAAGCGGAGCTGTGATCAAACTCAACTGTAAACCATTTACCCACAGGCCAATTGACAATGCCGGGGCAGGGATGGGCCTTCGACTTTCTGGGCTGGAAGGGTCCTGGGCTGGAAGGGTTCATGGTCCATTGAGGCCACTATCTTGGGTGACCCTGAGTAAGTTCCTTACCCTGCCTAGGCCTAAGTTTTTGCTATTAGTAAAATGGGAGGAGCTGAGCAGCCCCATATCATGAACTTCCCTGAGACACAAATATGCTGGGACTGGGTCTGTGATGTTGAACATGGATGTGAATAGCTAAGTTTGATGGCCCCAAACCTTGTGGGCCATCAGGCACAAGACAAAACTTGTGCCTTGGGGCAAGAATTTAACCTCCCTGAGTTTCAGCTTCTCTGTGTATAAATGAAGAAAAAAATTAATTACATGCACTGCAACACACACACCTGGCCCCTGTTGGCTTTTATCTTGTTTGATAAATGAAGGAACAGACTCAAAGGAAGTTAACTTATCCTGAGTCATACAGCCAGTCTGTGGGAGAACCAGTACCAAAGTCTCCAGATTTAGAACCCAAGACTCACTTCCACCCAAACAACAAAATGAGAAGAACTCATTCCCTCTCCCTTCCTCCACCCAGCTTATCTCAGACAGATATTAAAGTGATCACTGGTTGAATGTTGACATGCTAGATATAAATTCACTTAGTTTTGTCTAATCATCACACAGCTCTAGAAGGTAGAGACTACTGTTATCCCTCTTTTAAAGGGATCCTGAAGAGTTGGCAAGGCTAACCTGCCCTGGTCACACATTTAGGAAGTGCTGGAAAGTGAGTGTCAAACCCAACCCAATCCCTTGAGCCCAAGAGTTGGAGACTAGTGTGGGCAACATGGCAAGACCGCATCTCTACAGAAAATACAAAAACTGAGGTGGAAGGATCACCTGAGTCTGGGGAAGTCGAGGCTGCAATGAGCTGTGATTGTGCCACTGTACTCCAGCCTGAGCAACAGAGTGAGACCCCCATCTCAAAAACAAACAAACAAACCATGAGCAAGATATACACATACATATACAGTCTTAAGTGCTCAAGTGGAATGATAGTTCCTTGAGAACATGGATTTTTGCTTTGCTCATTGTGAATCCCCAGAGCCTAGAATTGTGCCAGGCATAGAGGAGACCCTCACTATTTGTTGAATGAATGAAAATAAGATCTCATTGAAGAATCATCTTCAAATGAGATCTTATTTTCATTAAGTACCATTTATTTACAGTGTTTCAAAGTAATATGTATTTTGTTTTAACCCCCATTGCTTAGCATTAATACAAATATTTCCTTTTTTTTTTTTTTTTTTTTTTTTTTTTTTGA
>CAUYLG010016004.1:0-17622 GCA_963573385.1 Cacajao melanocephalus
TTTTTAAGAGCTGAGTAGTATATCATTATCTATATATTTTATATATAATAAATATATATTTATATTATATACAAATATATATTGTATAAATGTTTGCATTTATATTATATATAATAATATATATTTTATATATATTTGTATTTCATCATCATTGAGTAACCTGTAAACTACTGAAGGATAAAGCCTGTGTTTTAAATTTCTATGATGCCTCTGGAGCCAGCTAATGTAGACTTTAAATAGTCTCCTGAATTACATTTTTCATGAATCACTTAAAAGCAATTAGCATTTGTTAAATCCTTTTTGACTTTCACAATGTTGTATGTTTATTATTTTTATATCTGCTTCATGCAGTTTGTCTATGTGATTACTTTATTAGGTCTACATTAGAACTTACAATGTATAGTCCCCTCCCCTAGTTGTTTAATGTACATGGGCTTCTTTTTACAGTCCTAGGAAACAAGAAATAGGTCCGTAATAGTTTAGATAGACTTTTCTTTTTCCCAGCATATAGTGTAGTATTTTGCTTAAAAAGTTTTTACTCCAAAACTTCTTACTTGATGGACTGGCTAATTGATGAAATTGGCCAGAAAACTGTCACCCATTTCAACAATAGAGGAAAACTAACATGCTAAGAGGGTAGTGACATTTAAGTATCTTGTATTAAATATCTTATATTTACGGGTGGTAAAATAAGAATCTTTGTGTTCTGGCAGATAAAGATTTCTGCTTCTTTTTGAGTTTCTAGTTGCTGATTGAGTAAATTTCTTTTCCTATTACGTACTTATGGAAATAATGAAGATGTCTTGAAACACGACTACTTTTTGCTCATATGAGTGGGATAAGATTCACTCCAGAAATCCTGATGATTTTTCTCTCCTTCAAATCAGCAAGCAGTGCAAGCTTCTCAAGGAGAAGTATGGGAAACAGAGATAGCAGGTACCCTCTCAAAGGCAAGCCCTTTGGAAAAGATAATGTGCCAGAACAGAGAAATCAGGAATTCAATTGATACCACTACCCTAAATGCCCATTTTATGACCAGTTTTACAGTAAGTAAGTCTTAGATATATACGCTGAGAAAACTATCTTACATTTATACATATTGATAGAGTTACCATAAAGTAACTCCCATGTCTCATATGTGCAAAACACAGCCAAGTTAAAAATAAATTTTTCTGATATTACTTGCAGTTTAACTCTCTCTCTTTTTTTATTTTTATTTTTATATTTTTTGTGATAGGGTCTTGCTCTGTTGCCCGGGCTGGAGTGCAGTGGCCCAACGTCGTCTCACTGCAAGCTCTGCCTCCTGGGTTCAAGCGATTCTTGTGCCTCAGCCTCCAGAGTAGCTAGGACTACAGGATGGTGCCACCATGCCCAGCTAATTTTTGTATTTTTTAGTAGAAACCGGGTTTAGTTATGTTTGCCAGGCTGGTCTCGAACACCTGACCTCAAGTAATCTGCCCATCTCGGCCTCCCAAAGTGCTGATATTACAGGTGTGAGCTACTGCACCCAGCCAGATGAAATCTGTTAATAATAATACTATATCATTATTACTTTGCTAGCTGTAGTTGAACCTATAGGTTGTAGCAGTGATTATTAAAATTTCTTGTTAATGAGACAAAAAGAGCTAAGGTTTTATTACCAAGGACTGACAAAATAGTTCTGGGATCCATTGACGAAAGAAAACCCATACCCCTACCTAGTACAGGAGGCTGGAAGAGATTTGGTTGGTAAGCTGGAAGAAGTTTGTTATTCAAATAAGTAGCAAAGGTGAAGCCTGGATGATTTCATTGGTTCAAGAGTTTAAGAGAAATAGAGTACAAAAGTATAACCACATGGATTTCTGAAGAGATACTAGACAATGATTAGAAGTAGGTAATATAAAGATCAAAAGCAAGGATGTAATGCGTGATAAAGGATCAAGAAAAGGCTAAATTAGAGCAGCTAAACAGAAAGACATGGAATTTCCAGAACTCTAATTATGTTAGATTTTGGCCTGAGGGTAGATGGGATGGGTAGTAACATAATCCACCTCTAATTTTCTCTCCCTAATTCGAAACTAATACAGAAGAAAGAGATAGGGTCACACAAATAGAAATTAAAAATATCACTTTTATGAGGCATTGAGTTCACTGAAGAGTAAGAACAAAGTATGGATCCATGGTCAAATAGGTTTACAAATTCTTTCTCTAAGACAGCAAATGCTGTCCATTGTATGTACAGGAGACAAAGAAGTGCATTTTAGGTTCGGGCCACTTTTAAAAAGATCCCAGATTGGGCTAGGGCATATACACTAGGTTTCTTCTCCCGCCTCATTAGTTAGCTAGGCCATTTGTCCCACGGGAGAAGTAGAGAGAGAAGGGATAAAGCTTGCATGACCTCCTCCAAAGAGAACGCTCCTTTCCTATGGGCTCAGATAGAAAAGGAGCAGGAGAGAATGCTCATAGAACATCTTTCTTATGTTGAATTTTTATATAAACAAAATATACCTGTTATTTGCCTGTCAATATTCAGTTAGACCTTCAAAGTTCATTAACTACAATAGAATAGGCATTATTTCACTCAGGAAGGGAACTATTTTAAGTCGCTTGCTTTTTCATCATGATTATCCTAATTTTAATAAATTTCTTCAATATCAATATTAAATTACCCCAGGAATGTGTTTACTAAAAGCCGTAATAAGCTCAGAGTTGCCAAGTTCCAGTGTACTCCTATTTATCAAGTTTCAATAACTGGACCGGTGTGGTAACTCATGCCTGTAATCCCAGCACTTTGGGAGGCCGAGGCAGGCAGATCACCTGTGGTCAGGAGTTCAAGAGCAGCCTGACCAACATGGTAAAACCCTGTCTCTACTAAAAAATACAAAAATTAGCCATGTGTGGTAGCAGCCGCCTGTAATCCCAGCTACTCGGGAGGCTGTAGCAGAAGAATCACTTGAACCCGGGAGGTGGAGGTTGCAGTGAGCTGAGATCTTTGCACTCCAGCCTGGGTGACAGAGCGAGACTCCGTCTCAAAAAAAAAAAAATTTCGACAATTGTATGAATATCTTATAAGGATAACCTTTTGCACTATATTAACTTTGATTTCTTCTGATAAAAAATAAACGATAGGTGGTGCATGTTTAATAAAGTTCTCTTAGTCTAGATATAATATGCCAAAAATATGTATTCATTACTACATATTAGGTCCTTAAATATGGTGTAGTTTATAGCTTTACAGAACAGTTTTTCAACATATGTTTTGTATTAACTTAAAATCCAAGGACTGGCCCTTCCCATCATCTCCTTCCTCTTCCTAAGGCCTAATTGGCATTGTTTTAGTGTTCTGAACTTCAGCTATGTCTATATGATGCCAACCAATGAAGGCAGCAAACACTAATTTGTATCTTCTGGAACAAGCAGTGGATTTATAGAGACTGTGGTTTCTGTTAGCTGTTCCTAACCGTGTCATATGGCTTTATTCAGCTGTCTCTCTAAGTTTATAATGTTCGCTATTAAAAAAAAAAACTTAAGTGGTGTAGAACAAGAAGTTCATTTTTAAAGAATACTAAGCAAACCCAGAAAGCAGTCTGCCTTACCCAGAAGGTTCCCTACACAAAATTCAGTGACTAAGATTAGTCAATAAAGCTTTTGGAGATGTGAGTCCCCTCAGATTAATTTCCTTCAGTTATAAAAAAATGAAATCAGTGGTTGCTAAGCCGTATGTGACTTTGTGGATGAAGACTTTCAAGTTGAGCTGAATTTGGGACAAGATATTCAGTTTCGTATAGTCACTAGATGTTCTCTGTTTGCCTTCCATTCTTAAGATCAGAAAAAAAACAATCAATGTAAATGTCAAAGAGAAAGCCCATATATGGATGGGCTCTGTAATTCATCATTTCATATTTGATTTTTCTTTTGTTACAATGATGACTATTTTAGTGTCCATGTATAATCAATTAACTCAAATAGATGAGTCTCGTTGAACTAAGGTGATAGTCAAATAGTGTCAATGATTAGCTTCATTTATACTTAGGGATAATCTTAAGGATTCAACTCACAGCTGATGGCCCAGTATATTTGCTTTTTAAGTTGTCTGACGTTGTTAGCTGTAGGTCAATTCAAAGCCTTCGGTTTCTCCTTAAACAAGTGAATAGTTTCTTTTTATAGATGTTTTTTTCATAAAGTATAACAAAAATAAAACGTGTCTCAAGACAACATAGCCCAAATGCCTCAAAGACTGTAAACTGATATTTTGACGGAAATTAAGAACATTTACTCTCAGTGTTTCACTCTCCAATCCTACAATGCCTTCAGAGAGAAAATATAGTAGCTTATTTCATATAACTAAAAGTGTCACACTGTATGATATATAAAGTGGGGTTTTGGAAAATGAGAGTTCATAAAACTCTTCCGGGTGGCTATGAAAATGCAATCCTATTACTGGGTATATATCCAAAGGAATATAAATTGTCCTATGAAAAGACATATGCACACATATGTTCACTGCAGTACTATTCACAATAGCAAAGACCTAATGAAATCAACCTCAATGCCCATCAATAATAGACTGGATAAAGAAAATGTGGTCCATATACACCAAGGAATAGTGTGTACCCATAAAAAAGAATAAGATCATGTCCTTTGCAGGGACATGGTTGGAGCTGGAGGACATTACATTTAATAAACTAACACAGGAACAGACAACCAGATACCACATGTTTTCACTTATAAGTGGGAGCTAAATGATGAGAATACATGGACACATAGAGGGGAATAAAGCACACTGGAACCTATCTGGGGCAGAAAGGGTGTGAGGAGGGAGAGGATTAGGAAAAATAACCAATAGGTGCTAGACTTAATACCTGGGTAATGAAATATTGTGTAACAAACCCCCATAACACAAGTCACCTATGTAACAAACCTGCACATGTACCCTTGAACTCAAAAGCTAAAAAATTAAAAAAGAAAAATGCAGCTCCCTGGCCCCAGAGAGTCTGATTCAGCAGTAGGCACTTTAAAAATTTTTTCCAAGAGGCTCTGAGTTTGGACAACATTATTGCACACAATTAATAAAAATATTGTGTGTGTTCTTACATATGTGCCTATTAATGAGCTGTAGGTTTATTTGGTCTCTCAGCATTGAGATTCAAATATTCCAAATACTGACTGGCAAGTGCCTCGTCCACTGTCTTAGGGCACCGCTCTCCTTGTCCACGCTGCGATGTTCAAAGAAAGAACAAGCTGGCTCTGGAGCTTATGTCACAATTTTATTTTCTTAGACGTTTCTTGCCTTTTTCGTAGAAGACCTTTCTATCCCTTTTTAACTAGAAAATGGTTCATCCTCACCCTGCTTTTCCTCAGGGAGCCAGGGTCTGGAGAGGTGGAATGACAGCTGGGGACAAGGAAGCACTGGCTCTCTCCACTTTAAGGAGGGGCTGACCTAGGAAAAGCGCTTTCCCAGAGCTTGACCAGAAAAGTTCATAACACTGAAGCCTCTTTTTAAAGAACAGATATCTTCCGGCTCCACAAATATGGATAGTCTAAAAAGTATAACTTGTCACTAAAAATGAGACATGAAAGGAAAACTAATAAGCACCCCAAAGAGATTTCCTCCTGGTCTTCCCATGACACATGTTGTTTTTGACTAAATGATAATGAACAGTAAGCAAATAACTCACCTATAAAATGCTGAAACCATTATCCAGGGAAGTACAAATGTCCATGCTAAAGAAATGTGACTGCATTTCTTTATCTATCATCTCTAAGAAAACTCCCTTGGGAGCCAAATCTCTTATTTAGTTTATACCAAATAGAAGGGTTTTCCTTGTGGCAGTTAGAGAGAAAAGGGGATTGCGGGGCGCAGACAAGTAAAGCAGAAAATGGATTTGCCCCAGTAGGAAAAGCCACTTATTTTGAGGCGTAGAGATCCACAGGATATTTGCGGATATAAAATGGAAAACTTGGGTTGATCTTTCCTCACATTGTCTAGAAAATCATTTGCTTAATCTCTGTTATGTGCGATGCTTTTTCTAATCTTTTGAGACATAGAAGAGAAAGAGCAAAGCAAAATTGGCCTCGCATTGTTCAAAATGGGGAGAAATGTTGAGTCCTCCGTAATTACAGAAGTAAGAGGGAACAAATCATACAGTTCACTTCATTCTTCATCTGGAAAACACTCACATGTCGTTTTAAGGACAAAGCTGCCTCTGGTCCAAATATCTGGTCTTTAAGGCCACAGATTCCTAGAAGAGTAAAATGTGCAGCCTGTTCGGGAGCACACTCAGATGCCACATAATAGCTAATGGTGAGCAGAGCCCTTGTGTCTGTTCAACCACTAACTTACATTATCACGGAGCCCTGTGTTCTCAGGAGTTCCATTATGTGACTGCCTGTAACACAAAGGACAGAATTGTTTCTGCTTCCCCTTTGGGTGTCCAAACTCTGAGTTGTAGTTTTCCTGTATATTTGTGGCTATGATGTCCTGACGGTCAGAAAGCGACTTAGACAGACACCATCTGTACCATGTCTCATCTCACGTTCTGCTGGTCCAGTCAGTGCCTCATGAGTAGGGAGGTGAAAGCAGCAAATGGCTCTCTTCAATTAACTCCTTAGGCCAGGTATTAACCTCAAAGTCAAGCTGTGACCATGGAAACACTACATCATTAAGCTAACAGTTCAAATTAAAACTTCCAGTCTGAGTCACTGAAAAACCCTAATGCAACTAAATGGATAACTTTAAGTGTCTAAAAACTAGATCACTATTTTTATTAACATGACCTTTAAAAAAGAATGCAATCTTTCTTTAATGTAAAGGGCTATTTAGTAATGAAGACTGTTTATGGGTCCTGCCCACACATGATGCATGTGTACTTCCGATATAAAACAATGCAGCCAGGAAACCAAGCTGATCTGAATACTATTGAAGATGCAGGGTAAGGATGTAGCAAATAAACTGCCCAGGGCTGGTGATAAGTACTATGGCAACTTGGCTTCCTCCACATTAAAACCACCTGGAATTGTGGATGAATCAATATTGCTTATTTTAGTCTTTGAAAGTTAAAGATTCCAGAGATGGAATATGTTATGTTTTGCTAGGGTATTTTTCAGATGTGCAGTTGTGCAATTTAGCTCAGCACTTTAAATATGTGTTAATTTGTCACCGATTGAACACCTGCTGTGTGCCAGGTCTGTTATAGGCATTAAAATTAGAAAGTCAAGAGGAAAACTCTTTATGCCCTTGGGGAGCTCACAGTTTAATAGGAGGTTTAGAGATGAATATTGATCGTTTTATTACAAGATTTACAAGTCACCCAAGAGGTAAGAGCTGGTAATACAGGAGCCCTTAGCTTGAGAAGACCAGCAGGGAAGGCCTCTGGATTAGGTAACTATACAGTAAGAATTTACCAGAGAATATGTGGAGAAAGGGGAGGATATTCTTGGCTAACAGAAGAGCACTGAGAGAGCCTGGAACGGGTAAAGAGTTGCAAATACTGTAGTTTAGTTAGACTGAGCAAGAGAATAATACGAAATGAGGCCAGGGAAACAGGCGGGAACCAGATCAAGCAAAGGAGTTTGAATTTTATCCTAAGGCAATGAGTAGCCACTGAAGGATCTAATGAAAAGTGACATGATCTGACGGACCGTTTAGAAAGTTCATTCCAGCAGTCTTAGGACAAATTGAGGGCGATAATCTTGGAGGCAGGACAAGATAGTTAGGAAGTGGGGATAGTTGGCAGAAGAAACAAAAAGGAACTAGATAAGTTTGAGTTAGCTCAGCAACAACAGCACATACATGATGGTGTGTGTAACCATGGAGCATGAACAACGTGCAAAGTGCAACGAGAACTTGCACAAATTATGTTCATGCACTTTTTAAAGAGATATATTTGTACTAATAGACATAGGTAGTCATTTTCATGCATTTTTTAAACATACCCATGAGCCCAGTTATTACTGTAGAGGATTGATTGATGAATTCTTATTGCCATTTCATAAGTTTCCACGTAAATCACTCTACCAGAAAGACACATGCACACAACTGTTTGTTGCAGCACTACTAACAATAGCAAATGCATGGAATCAACCTAAATGCCCATTAATGACAGATTGGATAAAGAAAGTGTGGTACATATACACCATGGAATACTATGCAGCCATAAGAAAGAACAAGATCATGTCTTTTGTGAGAACATGGACGGAGTTAGAGGCAGTTATCCTCAGCAAACTAATACAGGAACAGAAAACCACATACCGCATGTTCTTGCTTATAAGTAGGAGCTAAATGATGAGAACTTATGAACACAAAGAAGGAAACAACAGATACTGGAGGGTGGGAGGAGGGAGAAGGGCAGAAAAGGTAACTGTTGGATTCAAAGAAAACCCAGTAGTTACATTTGGGTTATTGGTTTAATTTCTGGGTGACAGACTAATCTGTTCAAAAAACCCTGTGACATGAGTTTACCTATGTAACACACCTGCACATGTACTCCCAAACCTAAAATACATGGTAAAAAAAATGAGTTTGGTGGGTGTTGAATAATTAGAACACATGGACACAGGGAGGGGAGCATCACACACTGCGGTCAGTTGCGGGGAGCTGGGGGGGAAAGCAGGGGGAGAGGAGGATGGGGAGGGATAATGAGGGGAGAAATACCAGATATAGGTGATAGAGGGATGAAGGCAGCAAACCACCTTGCCAAGTATGTACCTATGCAACAATCCTGCATGATCTACACATGTACCCCAGAACCTAAAGTACAATTAAAAAAAAAAGAAATTAGAAGTAAAAGTGGGAATTGGACCCCCCAAAAATGAGTTTGGGGGAAAGGATCTAAGGAGGATCTTCCTTTACCAACTTGCCTACTTGGAACCTGGTTTATGAGGTAGGTAGGTAAACAGAGAAGAGTAAACCTCAAATCTATGCTTGCTCTTCCATTCAGATTTTGTTTTTACCATCTCTGCTTAAAACTATGCCAGTCAAATGATTAAATGCTACAAAAATGTCAGTGGCTACACAGACAGGTCAAGAGTCATGTTAGGATTAACTGAATTTATCCACAATTTTAAAAATATTGGTGTGATTCTAAAAGTATTTTAGGTTTGGCAGGACTTTGGGGGATTCTCTTATTTGTTAATGAGTTGATAAGGCTAGTAAAGTCAGTGATCAAAAGCAATAAGCTATCAATGCAAATATTGACTAAAATATTTAGATCACCAGATTCCATAATAACAAATCTATTTTTGAATAAAAACTAGTCTAGGAAACCAGTCTACTATGTCACACAATTAATAATGAACAAATAAAGAAAATACTTTGAGCACTTTATCTGCATCCAGCCCTATGCAGTGTGTGTGTGTGTGTGTGCGCGTGTGTGTGTGTGTGTGTGTGCATGTGCACACTTATGTGTAATTAATCCATATTTTCTCATTTAAGACATTTACCTTGAGGCAAGCACCCTATAAAAGTTATGACCATGGTTCATCCAAGATGTTCTGACATCAAATACTAGGCCCTTCCCTCTAACCTGTTCATTTTACCTTGCCTGCTGTTTCTAATAGGCACTCAATTCTTTCTTTCAGGTGGTTGACTGCCGAGTTGCTAGGTCAGGATCCAAACTCAGGTCTGCCTGCCTCCTAAAGCCAAGATTTTAAGCATCACATTGGAGTACTGAAGAATGTACTAGAACAGTGCTACTCAAAGTAACCAGTCCATAACCTGTCACAGATCTCCAAGGAAATGAAAGAACTTGCTCCAGAATATAAATGAACACATTGGTTGCTTTACTGGGAAATTTTGCTATTAAGAAAGGAGGGTCAGCTTACTGGTATAGTTGGCTTAGACTCTGGTCAAGCTTCATGATTATCTTGTTGCAGCCTGTTAGCAAAGGATTCACAGACAGGAGACACAGGTTCATGGACAGCATTTGACTAGCAACACAGTGGATCACTGTGTGGGTGCCAGATTCATCTGACCATGTCCCAGGGAAACTGCTAGCAAAATGTTTCATAGTCCTATAAATGTATCATGGCCTACAAATGTTTCACTAAGGAATGAAGAAGTTTTCATAGGCATATTCGAAATTTTTGAATGAGCTATATAAATCTTTTAGAATTTTTCATCAAAAATTGTGTTTCAAAATGAAGTTAACTTTCTATTTAGAATATTGAAATAGATAAGAGTTCTATAATTATATCTTGATTTTGATACTACACTTACAGAAGTTATAATGACTACATTGTTCAATGATTTGGGCATGTGATTTATTTAGTTTATGTTAGTGATTTTTTTACATATAACCCTGGAAAGTCTGAATAAAGTGTGCCCTAGAAATTCTACAGAAATATATACATATTGCATTAAAATAATAGAAAAGTGGTGGAGACTTAAATGAACAATTACCCAATTCTTCGTAACTAACATCTTTAATAAGATTTTCACAAAACTATTTTTGAAAAGCATGATTTTCAAATGTAATGCAGTTCAGAGGTCAACAATGTTTTTATCTATGTGTTTGTTTGATGCAATGACATTTACCAACAGTACATGGGGGAAATTTTATTTCCAACATTCTTACATGTTTTATATTTTCTTTCTCTCTGTCCTTCTTTCTTTTACCTTCTCTCTTTTTTAAAAAAAGTGGTTTACCCATAACAAAGTCCAGTGTCTTTATAAATTCTTAGAGGCAATAAAACTATTATTTAATTTAATATTCATTGTTTAGCTGTAAGCGATTTCAAGCCCAGTTGAGGTAATAGTTTTTAATTCCGTATATACACTTCACAGCACATTGAGACTTCTTATATAATTTTAAAAACTGCTTCATGCTGATGTCCATTGACGTCTTAGAATATAATTTTTTAACTTTGAACAACATAAAGGTTTAGAATTGCTTTATTTTGCACATTGCCTACCAGAGGCTTGATTAGGAATGTGATATGAATCTGTCTAATGAAGCAGGAACTATCTGTACGGGGTTAAGCTTTTAATCCAAAAATGTTTACTGAGCACCAGTTACGCACAAGTAATTAGAAGTCTTAGCCCTGTCTCTGAAAGGTGCTAACAGATAAACAACATCATTCTTCCATTTCTGTTCAGAAATTAAAGAGCAAAGGTTGTGAATGTCACTTTTTCTTTCTTTCCTAAAAATCAATAGGTAATTATACTGACCCAAAAGACAAAATAAATTCACTCTGTGAGTTTACCATTCATAGGACAGGATTTACGTTTACATGCCCATTTAAACATGCCCTGCTACAGTCATTTCGGAACAGGTAAGAAGGGCAGTATTACTTCAGCTATATCCTGCCTCATTGTTTATACAGATAGTGATGCACTTTGATTAAGAATCTTAATAACAATCATCCTTTATATTTGTACAGTCTTTTTCAGTTCCAGTGCAGTTTAGATTTACTATCATGTTAAATTCTTGCGATGATCCCGTGAAATGACTGTAGGATTATCATTCTCATTTTGCCATTGGGAAAACTGAAGCTCACAGGGTTCAAAGGCTATGAAGCATGGACTGGAAGCTACCTGTCTGGGTTCAAATTCTGGCTCCACAGCATGCCAAATATTTATGATTTGGAACAAGTTACTCAACTTCTTTTGCATCAGTTTCCCCATCAGAAAATGAGGGTAGTAACAGCACCTATCTTGCTGGATTGTTATGACAACTTAGGTTAATGTATGTTAAATACTCACAGCAGTACCTGGCATATGGTAAATGCGACGTGCATTTCAGAAATTGAGCCCAGATTTCTGACTGCATGTCTAGTGTTCCTTTCATTACAATAGTGTTTCAATCATGTCTTGTTACACCACTTCATGTGGTGGTTGACAGGGTACTGAACTAGAGGAAAAGGTACTACTACAGAAGCATGTCCTGATGTTGTAGCTTCTACATTTTCCTGAATTGCAAACAATTAGGTAGTAATAATGTTCATGTAAACAATTTATTTAGTAATCCCTCATATGTACCAGGCTGGGTATCGAGTAAATGACGCATGCTTTACGTGTATTATTCTATTCAATCCTCACAGCAGACCTGTTTATCCCCACTTACAAATAAGGAACTGGAGTCACCAAGAGGTTAAGTTGTGCAGCAAGTCAAAGCATAGTGATAGGCATCAAAAGGGAGTTTCACGTCTGACTTAATATTGGTATCTGTGGAATGAAACAGGAATGTGCTTAATCATGTCAAGTGATCTGATACTCAAACGTTTGTCTTCGCCAGGGGTCACTGTCCTGGCAGTTACAGGCTATTGCAAAACTGAAATCAAAACTAAAGGCCTTGGGAACTTTTAATCTAAGCAAGAGCTGATTGTTTTATAGTAGTGGATATCCAGTATAGTTAACAACAATCGAAAATTGAAAGTCAAAGGAAAGTAAGCCAACAGACTCCTTAAAGTATGCAGTCTTGGATAAAGCTTTTTTCTTCCAAACCTACAATTATTATTTTAAGGATTCAATTTAATTTATTGAAATTAATTTTAACATATATTATTTTAAAACTAATTACATACAAATTTTCTTTTCCCTAATCCAAAGTTAAACTAAATCACTTTGTAATAATTGTGTAGAATTATATGAAAACACCATTTCCATATTTTCAGTGCCTTAAGACACTTGGAATCTTTGGAGAGTTTCAAATTCTTATTTTATTGGATTACGTGGCATGACTTGGTGGCCTTAGAGGATAAGACTTAGGAGTAGCCCCAAAATATAATCATCAGAAAAAAAAAGAAAGTAGGGATTATTCTTTTAAGCAATTTAATCCAAAATACTGGTTCCATGTTGTTCTGGATTCAGAGTGAAATTTTTGTTCTCATTTAATTTTAAAGCTGTACAACAATAGAAATGCTCTTTAAAAAAAAATAGCATGAACCAAACCCTAGTGACAATCTAGAACCCTGTTTTTATAGATGTTTACCACTAAAATAATGAAGTATAAAATAGAAACTGGCAAAATGGAATGCCCAGTCAAATAATATGATGTGAGTTTGCATACATTTTATATCTCCTTACATGTCAAAAGGAGCCATATTTTGCCAACATACAAATTCTGAGTGGCCTAGAAGGCAAGCTTATTCACAATAATCCTCCTGGGAAAATAAGGAAGGAAGTGTAAGTATTAACCTTAGTATTAATTAGTTTTCATGACACCACGGATCTTCCAAGTTATGGGCTGATAGGGATAGGGCACTCTGTCTCTGTAACATCACAGGAACTGCCTTTCCTTCCATTTCTGCTTCAAATCACGCATTCTGGCTCAGCAGGGGCTAACGAGATAGAGAGAGTTGAATCTCTGTCTCTGTTTCTCAGATATTCTGATAAAGCCCTACTCCTGTGAGTTGGAGATCAGGTGTGGAGAGTCTGTTGGGTAATAATTTCCCATTTTACTTTTCTAGCATTTAATAGTTATTGTTTTAAAGAAATAAAAATCACTAGTATATTGTAAAACATTTTTAATTAGTAGCCATGTTGTTATTTTCAATAGCTGATAAACCATTAGGCTTTAAACATTAAACATCAAATCATTAAGAAATGCAATTGAAGTAATCAAAACTAATATTGATGAAGAGGAGTATGACTACAAAGGCATTCATTTTCCCCCAAAAATCACAATGAGTAAATATGATAAAAGATAAATCCAGCCACACACAAACATCAACTTATTCACTGTATCAGCATGTCATTTAAAGTGATTTTTAAGCTGACCATCACCTAATTTGGGTGGCTGCATTTCTATCTGGACTCTTCTGATGTGTGTGCCAAGATAGACAACACTTTCATAAGCACATTATAGACTCAAACAGAGGGACAAAATGCACAGAAGGACATTGTCAATTATTCTACATGGGACAGCTTCATATCTAGATAATGGATTTCCTCCTTCTTAGTATTTGTTGCTAATCATGAGAATAGTTTTCCAATTCACCTACTGGGTCTTTTCACAATTAATGTTCAATGCATTTTTCAGATGTTTTAAGATGTTCTCAAAACCATGGAGCAAATCATATAAATGGGGTAATACACTTGAAAACAGATACTTCCTTTTCCCCAACCATACATTTGATCTCTTCTTTCCTGGATCCTTGCAGATTCAGTTCACAGAAACATACGGTGGTAAAAGAAGGCTGATTTTTAAAGAAGCAGATTAAAACCCTTCCCACGCTTGGATGTCATCCTCCTCAAAGTAGATTAATGTTCTCTGCTTCACTTCTGTTTTTTCTCTCTGGTTTTACTGTATTTTTTTTAAATTGAATTGGCAAAATCTGCAGAATTGAAAAGTTGTCCTTTAAGGGTAAACATACACAGACAGGCTTTTTCATCTGCTTAAGTTCTAAGGCAACAGAACTCAATTTCCCTGAGCAAAATAGTTTCCTAACTGTGTCTCGTTGATTACTAAAGTGTTCCTCCCCTAAATTTGTTTTCATTCCTGTATCTCCTTTGGATTTCTCTCAAGAAGAAGTACCCAGTCAATCTCAGGATCAGGGGCTGGGGGTGCCATGGCCTTGCACCTAACTCTCTTACCACATCTATTGAACCCTCGTTTTGGCAGGACATTGGCTACCCAGTTCTTCTTTTGCGTCTCTTTCCTGTCTTCTCCTGGGTCCACATCCTCCAACCACAATGACCCTTCATCAGTTTCAAAGGTACCATGACCCTTTACCTGTTTGACATTATGATTTCCTCTGTTAAGTAATTTTTTTCTTTTGTAGCATTTTATTACACTTTGAAATTATATATTTACTTTGTGATTATTTGCTTAATGTTCATGTCCCTCACCAGACTAAGCTCCATGAGGTGGGGGCTTGATCTACATCGTACATGTTTGTAACACCGTGCTTTGCATAGCCAGGCACAGAATAGGCTCTCAGTATCCTGGGAATGAATACAAGCATGTTCAGAATTCTTTACCAATCATTACAAAGTGCCAGCAACACAATTTGCATTTACATGAAATGATCAAATTGTTCTCATCTTCTATTGGTTATATTTCAGAATATATTTCAGAATATTGCAATATAACCAACAGATTAAATTTCAGGTGATTTCCCTGGGTTTATTGGTGAGATCTGCCAAAATTGTCTCAGCAACTACATTTGTAATCTATAATTATCATAAGAAGCACACAGTCAAGGAAAAAAGCCTGAAATAGATAATATAGTTAGTTTATGTTGAATCTATGCACTCTATTTCAGAGAGTAGTTTTCCCTGCCTTAGAATATGAAGGTTCATTCATTTATCCAATAAATAATTATTGAGTGACTTTTATATGCCCAACATTGCCCAAGGCCATAAAGATTAAGCAGTGAACCAGGCATAGCCAAAATCTTCTATTACACAACTAACTACAAGTCATTCCCCAACCTACCTTCTCCACCTACACCTACTAGCACAGGCAATCAGTTCATTTATCTGATCATTTACTCTGGATCTTTCAATGAAGTGGAAGAGAAGAAACACTGCTTATAAAGAAAAATAAAGAATTTTGAAATTTTTGAGATATATGGAATATGGAAAATATGGATTTCACCAGGAATTGGGGTTGAAAATAATAGGCTAGGAGACTTTTTAAAAAAATCCTTAAATATTAAAATGATAACAAACATATCCTTGAACAGTGGTTCTTAACTGGGGATTACCGTTTGGGATATATCATAATCACTTAGACTGTTCTTTTTTTCTCCCCCCAAATGCAGCCCCATGTGGTCACAGACTCCACTTCAGGGTGAATTGCCCTACCCAGTGATACATTTTGGGTGATAAACTCTTCACTTATTAAACAAATGATCAGAACTTCTCTTCTCTACTATTATGCTGAGGATAAGTTACGAAGCCATTGATTCCTAATCACATATGTACCTTGCTTTAGCACTTTTTGCAATTCTAGATTGTGTGAGAATTATCCTGTGGGGAGAGATGAGAATGTTTCATACATGGTGCAGTTAATGAATCTTTTTTATAAATCTCTGTCACATTTATAGAGGAAAATGCTCAAGAAGCAAATGTTTTTCCGGTTACATGAACAGAGCAGTTAATTCATTTCACTTTCTTTTCAAGGTATAATTAGTGAATCATCATCTCTTTTTCAACAGAAATTTACTTTGGTTATTGTTTTCACCTTTATCTTTGGCTTCGTAATAGTGTCATCTGTTACCATAATTTGAATATACCCAAGTGTTGGTTAAAATAAAAGAAGAAAATATTCAGACTAAATTGATCTTACTCTCATCAAACTCCAGTGAGGGAAGAATTGCTCACTACTTTTTGGTTGCTGTTGTTTTTACTGAATACATTGGCCCTCTAAGTTGGCAGCACTAATTAGATATAATAAAACAGGTGTTTTCTATTAACCAAACAAGTAATTAAAATTTTTTATGGTAAATTAAAACAGTGACATCATGTTAAGAAGATTAAAAAACTCAAATAAAACTGAAAGAAACCAGTGTAACTATGGTTCATTTTTTAATAGAAATCTTATAATTTGTTGTATTTTACCTATTGGTCATCTGAAAAATTAACATTATAGGATTAATCTTTATATTAACTAAAAAAAATAGGTCTTATCCTCTATAAGATGCATTTTAATATGCATAAAATCTCAAAATTTTAGTGCTGACAATTTAAAATGTATTAACGACCAAGTTTAAAAGAAATTCAAGCTATTGAGACACTGACTATGCTTATTAAAATACCCATGTTGCTTAGCTCTGCTTCCCAGAAATTCTGATATTCCTCTAGAAAGTGGCCCAATCCAATCAAATTAGAACTCAGAATTCAGAAACTAACTCAGAACTGCACAACTTCATGGAAACAACAACTGGATCTTGAATGTTGACTGGATAAACAATGAAACGAAGGCAGAAATAAAGATGTTCTTCGACACCAACGAGAACGAAGACACAACATACCAGAATCTTTGGGACATATTTAAAGCAACGTCTAGAGGAAAATTTATAGCAATAAATGCCCACATGAGAAGCAAGTAGAGATCTAAAATTGACACCCTATCGTCAAAATTGAAAGAGCTAGAGGAGCAAGATAAAAAAAACTCAAAACCTAGCAGAAGACAAGAAATAACTAAGATCAGAGCAGAACTGAAGGAGATAGAGACACAAAAAACCCTTCAAAAAAATCAGTAAATCCAGGAGCTGGTTTTTCGAAAAATCAACAAAATAGACCACTAGCCAGATTAATAAAAAAGAAAAGAAAGAAGAATCAAATAGATGCAATAAAAAACGATAAAGGGGATATTACCACAGATTCCACAGAAATACAAACCACCATCAGAGATTATTACAAACAACTCGATGCACATAAACTAGTAAACCTGGAAGAAATGGATAAATTCCTGGACATTGCATCCTCCCAAGCCTAAACCAGGAAGAAGTCGAAACCCTGAATAGACCAATAACAAAGGTTGAAGTTGAGGCAGCAATTAATAGCCTGCCAACCAAAAAAAAGCCCAGGTCCAGATGGGTTCACAGACAAATTCTACCAGACATACAAAGAGGAGCTGGTACCACCCATTCTGAAACTATTCCAAACAACACAAAAAGAGGCACTCCTTCCCAAATCATTTTATGAGACCAACATCATCCTGATACCAAAACCTGGCAGAGACTCAATAAGAAAAG